>BLKM01009501.1:2197015-2378738 GCA_013340265.1 Coptotermes formosanus | reverse complement strand
ACATACATACATACGTACATACATACATACATACATACATACATACATACATACATACATACATACATACATACATACATACATACATACATACATACATACATACGTACATACATACATACATACGTACATACCTACGTACATACATACGTACGTACGTACATACATACATACGTACATACATACGTACATACACGCGCGCACACACGCTTGCACACATACAATTTTGTGTACATGATGCATAATTCTGTTTATCAGTAATTTTTCCAGCACCTTGCCTTTGAACATAGGAGGCAAGGTGCTGGAAAAATTACTGATAAACAGAATTATGCATCATGTACACAAAATTGAATTTTTAAATGACAACAAATTTGGATTTACTCCTCAAAAGAGCACGACAGATGCAGCTATGACAGTGAAGCAATTTGTAGGACCAGAATTGGGGAGAGGAAGAATAGTCATCATGGCCAGCTTAGACGTTAAGGGAGCATTCGACGCGGCCTGGTGGCCGGCCATACTAAAGGGGCTGAGAGACGCCAAATGCCCCCAGAATCTTTACCAACTCACGCAAGACTACTTTAGAGAGAGAAGAGCAGTAATATCAATTAACAGCAGTAGAATAGAAAAGAAAATTACCAAAGGTTGTCCACAAGGGTCATGCTGCGGACCCGGTTTTTGGAATATACCGTATAACTCGCTACTTAACTTGGGATACACCAGTCATACGAAAACAGTAGCATTTGCAGACGGCTTGGTAATTTTGATAAAAGCAGAATCCATTAGAGAATCAGAGAATATTGTTAGTGTTGAATTGAGCAAAATTTCAGCATGGGCAAAAGAGAACAATATTAGATTTAATGAACAAAAATCAAAAGTAATGTTAATGACACGACGGAGGCGAAAAGAACGAAAAGAACTTTAAATATATTTGAACGACAAACCTTTGCCTCAAGTGCACAGTTTGAAATACTTGGACTTAATATTTGACAGTAAACTTACCTTTAGGGAATACATAAACTATATGGTTGAAAAATGTACCAAATTGATATTTGCCCTATCCAAATCGGCAAAGCTCAACTGGGGGCTAAAACATGCAGCCCTGAAGACAATTTTGCACAGGAGGAATACTGCCTCTCCTCTTGTACGGAGCACAAGTGTGGAAAAAAGCCTTAGACAAAGCAAGCTACAAATCTAAGCTAATAAGGGTACAAAGGTTTATAAATATAAAAGTTGAAAAGGCATACCGCACATCGTCGAGTGACGCACTCTGCATACTGACAGGACTGACCCCCATTGCCATAAAAATAGAGGAAGCATTTCAATTCTACCATCTTACCAGAGGAAACACGAAAGAGGAAGCACTGGTTGATGGTGACATGGGAGTTAAATATTGGCATCACCCTGCAGAAACGATAAACTTCCTTACAGAAAACAACGAGGAGACAAGTACAGTCCAGATATTTACTGACGAAAGCAATTCAGAACAGGGAGTAGGTGCAGGCGTAGCCATATTTAGATCAGGTAATCATATGAAAAGCATAAAATACAGGTTAAACAAAAGATGCACCAACAACCAGGCCGAGCAGCTGGCGATATTGAGATCATTAGAGTATGCAGAAAACATACAAACAGAACACAAGACGGCCACCATATACACAGACAGCGGAATGACTCTGGACTCGCTTAAGAATAGCAACATCCACACATTCCTCATTGAAGAAATAAGAAGGAAAATGACGGAGATGGGAAAAATGAACTGGAACATTCAGCTCTGCTAGGTTAAAGCTCACGTCGGAATCCAGGGCAATGAGTTGGCCGACACACTCGCAAAGGAAGCAGCGACGGACGAAGACATCATAGAATGCTACAGGAGAGTTCCAAAAAGTGTAGTGACAAGTGAACTTGGTAGTAAAAGTGTTGAGAAGTGGCAAATGGAATGGGACCAAAAACAAAGGGAAAAAATCACAAAAGAATACTTCCCAGTAGTTGCTGAAAGACTAAAAATGAAACTAAACATTACCCAAAATTTCACATGCATGGTTACGGGGCACGGTAACATAAGATCATATTTACACCGATTTAAAATAATTGATACACCAATATGCCCTTGTGGCACCACGGACCAAACAATAGACCACTTGTTATATGAATGTGAGCTGCTAACTAAAGAAAGAGACAATTTAATATCAGCAGTATTAAAGACAGACGTGTGACCGATAAGTAAAAATGAACTTATAAGGAAACATTTCAAAGTATTTGCTAAATTCACTAACGAAATTTCTTTAGATAAACTTAACGAAGTGTTAAATGTATCGTAACAAGTAGATTAAGTTAATTTCATAGTATGTAATAATCAGTGTAGCTATTTCAAAGCATTGTAATTGTAAACAATAAGGCATGTAGCATTACTGTTAGTAATGGGGCATGCAATAAAATTAAAAAAAATACATACATACATACATACATACATACATACATACATACATACATAGCCTACATACGTACGTACGTAAATATGTATGTATGTACGTACGTACACACACACACACACACACACACAAGCCGGTGTCTTCTTACACGCGGACGGCCTTGCTGTGCGCCAGTAAGAGCTGTTTATCATGACAGTTTTTGTTGTCTCTCTATCCACACAGCAAATAGGTGCATGCTGAACAGACTCAAGGCGAATTCATGTGGGATTTGTGGTGGACGAAGTGACATGGGGCATGTATTTCTCCTAGTACTTGAGTTTTCACCTGTCAGTATCTTTGCACAAAATTTTCGTTCTCACTGATACTATGTTGTCTCAGCAATTGACAGCGTTGTTAAGTGACGCTTAAAATAGTTGTGTTTAACACTGAACCCGGCAGGAATGTGATGCTACTCTGTGATAATGTGACACCGCTGTTGAACTAAAGTTTGTTATTTAGTCAGGATGCGTGTCAGAAGTTCTAAGGCTGGTGAAACAGCATCTTGCGTAATCTTAATACCTTTAATGCCTACCCTGCAAAAGACAGGCTACGTAACACTTGGCAAGAGTACTTTTTTAATGGTAAACAATGAAGTATGCCTGCTGACAGTGTGAATAGACGATGTCTTTACGAATTATGGCACGTTATGCAGAACTGTATGTGGCATGAAATGACCTTGCTGTTATGTGTTGTAGGATGTATTTAACGCAAGGATGCAGGGTCCTGTATATAGAAAGTTCATTACCGTTTTCACAGCAGTCCCCTACCGTTACCTGTCCTGAACCAGATGAACCCAGTGCCAAAGCTCGCATGTCTGAAATATCCATTTTAATATTATCCTCCCATATGCGCCTAACGTTTCTACGAATCGAGATTTTAGGTTATCTTACAGGTGCAGCTGATTTTTAGGATCTTCTGAGATTTTTCATGAAGTCTGTGGGTGTTCGGCTATCGGCGTTTCGGAACAACTTATCGGCCCCATCTTCAAGGGTTAAGACGTTCAAGAATTTAGTAACCACACGTCTTACCGAAACGTCGGTAACCAAATGCCCAGTGCCTAAATGGCACATTTCGCAAGGTCGTACGACTCCTGTGTGAATTTTTATCCATACAAAATAAGGCTAAAGCATTTTACACGTATTGGAATAAAACAGTATGGAAGAGTTGGAATTGATAAGAAGCTTGATAGTGTTTTATCTTCGAATTAAAAATAACATTTGTTGAAATGTTCTGTCACGACATATGATTTGTACGGATTTTTATTGTAAGGTTAATTTAAGAAAGGAGGTGGATTACGTATTCATATACAGACATGAATTACTGGTCATTTGCATAGTTTCCTTTTTGTTGCCGCCCGTTTGTTTCCTGTCGCCTGCAGAAGGAGAGTAAGCTCTTCATCCGCTTTATTTACGTTGTTTTAATTTACATTTACTCGGAGTTTTCTTTACGAATGGAAGCCAGAAAATGTTTTCACAGCCGTACACTTGGGATAAGTTAATACATGATCTTCGTCTTTGGAATGAAACAAGTTCAACAGCCATTACTTTAGGGACTTCCTGTTGTGAGGCAACGAAAGTAATTTGCGATATTTGGTCACAGGTATTTTACTTCTTTTTGTGTCATTAAATTTTGTCTGACAAGTTCAACGTATCAGTCGGGTTCGTGTCGTGGTAACTTGTACCCGGACGAGCCCTTTTGAATTACTACAGGGACGCCAGATATCGTGACTGAGTTTTTCCGTGATTTTCCTCAGAGCTTCTAGACAGATTCACGGATGGTACTGCTGGTAGTTTTCGAGGACTTTTTAAGGTAAATTCCAATTCGTCTGTCATCCTACCTTTCGACGCTGCATAATCTGAAAGTGACGGTATAGGAAAGTGAACTAAAAAAGACAAACATACCGCCCAGAAAACTGATTACTCAGCACTATAAAAGCTTACAGCCATGTAAACATAGACCCAGCAATATTAGCGTTGTTCAGATTTCGTATTTTTTTCCTAATTTACTAAATAACTCCTTGTCAAGTACATAGATTGTAATAGTACTTCTAAGAGTCCTCCTGTCCTCAAGAAACGAGTCTGATTTTGAAGAAATTTGAAATGGACAGTAATAAGTGTGATCACAGCTTTGTTAACTGTTAATTAATAGCACCTGCGAAGGCAGATTTGGATTTGCACTCATTAGAAGATTCTATTTTCCTACTTGGCCTGATGTTTATTGGACGAATGAAATTTGTAAGGGATTTAAGCTAATTTGTGTTTTCTTGAAAGTAATGACCAAATTGTTAAACACTGCGTTACATTTATAAACATAAAAATTCTAATTTTAGTATTGCCTTCTTAAATTCAGAAATTTTCTTACAGTTAACCTACACAAAGGTTGTCAAAAACACCGCATTTTGAACCACACTGCTGTCAGCCTTGCCATAAAGCTAATTGTATTCGTGTGTGTTGAAATGGCATTTGTGCAACACTGTGCCTAAAACAGTCACATTTGTCACAGACTTGTTCTTAAAAATGAGTGTTACGTACGTGATTTTGTATTTTAAGTGCCTCGGCATGTTGTTTATCCGACTTGTAATATAAGGGAAGGGCAGCCACACATGTGCTGTACGGGATTTAGGGGTGTAGACTGTAATTTAAGATAAAATGTGAAGTGTTTTGTGCGGTTATCCAGACAATCGACAAGTGAATTCATAAATACACCGCTTGATTTTTCAATAAATGAGGACACTGTTCTAAAATAAGTGTTTACATGCGCGGTCTTTCCAAGCAGGATACCAAGATCATTATTTGATGGAGACGAAGTGAGATGAAGATGGTTAAAATTTAAAATTTTGAAGTCCGTAACATTCTCTTTGCGATTCCGGTGAACAGAACAGATTTCGAATAAATTATGAATTATAAGTAAATGGATTGGTTGAGCAAAAGAGGGATTTACGTACACAATTTTAAGCACAAATCATGAAGAGGAAATTATTTGGATAGCCAAAACTTATCTAAAAAACTATAGGCATGAGGTGTGCACTGAATTCCTTTATCACAGTACGTACTGGATTCAGTGTTGGGCTTTTGTGAATACGATAATGAACTTTGGATTTACGGAAAGGGCAGAGACTCCCTTGACTAACTAAGCGGGGGTTAGCTTCTGAGTCAGGACTTTGCTCCGTGCAGTCGCTGAACTGTCTGCGGGTGAGACTGACTACGTGTTTCGGCTTCCATCTTAGGACGGAGGGGCTTCCCCTATTTGCTGGCACGTCCGGACCGGCTCTGGGAAATATCCAGCGTCCTAAATGAAAGCTGTCGTTTGCAAGAGCCTGAAGCTGAATTTAATATCCATGTTGTGGCGAGTTTAAAAATTCATGGTGACTAAGTCCATCCCTTCATATTTCTTGAAGGCTTATGGCATGTGTGTAGACAGAGTGTTAGTTTGTGGGCTCGTCTAATCGCTAGAAAGCAACAGATGGTTCAGTTTGATGTCTTGAACAGGCAAGTTCAGAAGAATTTTTTTAAATGTATCACATTCAAAGAACTGCACTTACAATTACGTTAAAGCAGTGTACACCCTCACCGCCTGTGTACGTTCTGTTCCCCTGTCTGCCACTCTAGCAAGTGAGCTCTTTCAAGATACGGTGTCCGTTTATCGCATGTGGTACAATTTTATGTTAATTTCGTCTGAATTTGACTTAATTAACAGTATCTTTTCCAGTGGTATCCGGTCAAGTACTTTAAGAATACATGGTATTGCTATGAATCTCCATAGCTCTTTGCCTATTAACATTTTAAAGCCTAGCGGTAACTTTACATACGACCAGGTTTAACATAAAAAAATTCTACGTGGTGCCCTCATTGCGTTTATGTGTTTTGTAAGGATCTCAGAACAAACAGATACTCTTGCCTTATAAAACACTAAGAGACTGGTTTTTATAACCGAAGTAGATAGTGTTTACAGCGCGGTACGTCCTGAGTCCTTGTATAAAACAGATACGTTTCGTCTTTAAAGGGTCAATCTAGCCACTAGCACACCGCACAAAGCACCCACCCTCAGTATCTGTTAATCTTGAACTATATCTAGATTCTCGTAAGAACAATTCACTATGATATTCACCTGAATGTAACGGACTCGGATTCCTTCATATATTGGAACGCCCCATAATTTTTGATGAATGCACTTGCAAGAGAGCGTCGAAGTCACATTTGTCTGTATAGAAGCTTTGTGTCGCCTTGAGTTCAGGGTTCACTGGTGTCAGGCGATTGCCCTTACACCCTCTGGTAAACTGTGAGTACTCCATCTGGTCACCATTCATTTTAGGCGTTAGTTAAGTCTATTAGTTCCTTTGTCAGTTCCTCACATTGGGATTCAAACCTTAAGGTTTCGTACAGCAACGATCTTCTGCATTGTTCTGACACTTTGTTGAATGAAACCTTCTTGTGGTTTTCATGGCTGTAAGGCCTCAAGCATGCGTCCTACACTTGTCCTTCATTCTGCTGCATACGGAGGGCTTCGAACCGCCCGTAACTGAGTCTTAGCAGTCATACTGTCTCCTAAAGAAAATACACTGAACAGTTCTCGGCTATAGCATGTTACGTCTTATAGATTCTTACAGTCGCTGACGTATTCATAAGTATAGTGTTGCTTGTGGACTGCTGTAGCAGCTTTCAGTGTTTGTTAGTGCTGCTGTTTCTGTGATGATTAATAGTGATAAATACGAGCCATTGTAGTTGTCTATGAGTGAGCAGTAGTGTTACGTGTGGACTGCTGTATTTGTGTTCAGCATGAAAAGCAGTGATGCATTTTAACTTTCCTTGTTTTCATAATGACAGAATTGTTTGAATTCTGTCCCAGAAGTGTAAGAGACATAAATGCACGCAGCAACTAAGTGTCGCAGTAGTTTTCTTGTAATTATGCACCGCCGTCTTTGTTTACTTTTCCATTAAGATAAGAGATCAGAGGGAAACAGAAACCAGTTGCGTGACTGGGTCATAATGTTTAGTGACTGTGTTGATTGTCTACGAAAAAGAAGAACGGGTGCCCACCACTAGCTGCTACAATGTGGCTGCGATCGCTAGGTTAAGGTATTTTGGAACATTCAACAACAAATCAGTGAATCGTCATGCCAAACAAATTAGGAATACGTCGTGTGTATGGGAGGCAGTACTGTATCTGCTGTTAACCACTTTGCCGTTTGGATCATAATGTACTTGACTACTAGGCTTGTCCACTGCGCTACAAGCCGGAGGCCGCGGGTTCGATTCCCGATTGTGTCATTGGAATTTTTATTGACATAATCCTTCCGGTCGCACTATGGTCCTGGCGTCGACTGAGCCTCTAACAGAAATTGGTACCAGGGATGTCTCCTGGCAGCAAAGGCGGCCAGTGCGTAGGGCTGAAACCTTACCACCTTCATGTGCCGATTGCCTAGAAATTATGCCAGCGTCACACTTCTGGAACCCTCAGGGACTGTCCAGGCCTGTACAGGGATAGCTTACTAGGCTTGTCTGTCAGTTACAGAATGTATTTAGCATAGAGGGAGTCAACACATATGATTTATGAATAAGTAACGAAAACTATAAAACTATCTCAGAATGTACCTAACTTTATCTGTTCCTCACAGGGTGATGAGCAGCTTCTTATTAAAAATGTTAGACAGACCGCACTTTGAATTACTGTATATTCTGTGTCTTTTCTTGCCACTACTGCGCCCCGCAGTGACGTGAGCGGACTGCGCTAACACGATCAGCGTGCCGTCAGTAAGTGGCAAACCAAACTTTTCAGACACAAATAGTGACCTAATGCAGATATCTCTTGTTTGCGCCCATTTATTTTACGCCTGTTTCCTTTCACGTTCCTTGCGAAATAACACAACTTCTTCCTTTACGCTCTCATTTTCGTTTTATCACCATTTGACTGACTGCGCACTAGGATGCTGCCGAGATTTTACCAAACTCACGGCGTAGAACAAGGCTCGGAGGCAGTGCGCGCACTGTAAACTGCTGTAGTCAGTGCGCGCTCATTGCTTAGTTCACAGCGATCTCCGGCAGCGTGTGTATGTGCCTTTATTTAACAGTACCAAAATGACTGGGAGACGTAAATCTGTGTCCCCCAATGCAACCCCAATGGAAAAACAGCGAAAGAAATGCTGAAAATAAATGAAGTGTAATATATCGGCTTGCAAAAGATGAACACATTCCTAATATGTGCCGTGCTCTTGTGTGACCAAGATTAGGCATTCGGTATATACAATTCGTGATTAGGCATTTCATACGTACAATTCGTGATAATCCTAAAAAAAGTACCTAAACCAAAATTTAACAACACGGGTAAGCAAACTGCTAGAAACTTCTGTCTCGTGTACACAGGCTAGTAAAAATATTAATTGTACGTTTTTTATGATTATTAGTAACACAATAATAATAATAAATGTTTGTACACAGTGTATAAAGAGACTGACATTTTTGTTATTCTCCCTAGCTCCTACCTTTCTCATTATTCCTTATGGCAATATCACTTACTATTTACGACCCTTTCTCAGGAATACAACTAAGCGGCAAATGAAGAACTACCAGCACTTTAATGGAGCTAACCCAGTGCCGTGTTTTACTGAGCCCGTCTTCCTCGCTGGCTTCAAGATGCGACGTGTGAGAAGGGCTACATGACTGTGAGACTCAAATCGGGCGGAGTGTGTTGTGGCGTGTGTTAGAAGAACAGAATGGCTGTCTCAGCGGTAATTAACCTTTTAAAGCCTAGCGGTAACTTTACGTGCTACCAGGTTTAACATTAAAAAATTCTACGTGGTGCCCACATTGCGTTTATGTGTTTTGTACGGATCTCAGAACAAACAGCAACTTTTGCCTTATAAAACATTAAGAGATTGGTTTTTATAACCGAAGTGGAGAGTGTTTACAGCGCGGTACGCACTGAGTCCTTATATAAAACAGACACGCTTCGTCTTTAAAGGGTTAAGGCGTCTTACGTTTTTAGAGGTATTCTGCTGCATTTGTATCCCGGAGCCAAACACCATGATTGCAGTTTTCTATAAGCAGTTTCAATGTATCCAGCCGAATTACGGGATATTTCCTGGAAATACCTCAAGGCTGCTTCCATGGAAGTAATTTCAAACTCACAAACGCTATTTTCCGCTTGTATTTCAAGTAAGTGCTACAGTCCCTGCAGTACCGGCAAGTAACTTGCGAAGCACGTATCAAACAAAAGAAGCCCTGAGGGAGTAGCGGAATCCGACGCTTCTTGTTGGCGAGTTATATTGATAAATTGCTGCTGGTACTGTTTCATGTTAAGTATGTACAGTGGCAAGGCACGCTTCAGCCACATCTGTATACGAACATGTGAATCCTAGTTAGATGTCACTGTTGCACCGAATACAAGTTTAGATGCACTAGCGTGGGTTAATAACAGAGGATCTGACAAGTAACGTATCTCACCTATTTTGAGACACAAGCTAATTCCATGGAACAGATCCTTCTTGAGAAATTTACAATTCCGCGCAGTTTATTGAAACACAAGGTTCACTTCCGTGTTCATACGAGCCCGCCACTTGTCTGTTCCAGCCATATTAATCCAATGCATGCTTTCCCATCCTAGTTCTGTAATATCCATATTAATATTATACCCATATATACTTAGGTCTTCCGAGTGATTATATCCTTATCATGTCCCCGACAAGGTCTTTTATGTATTTCTATTTGTTCCGACACTTCACACACGCATCATTCTTGATTTGGTCACCAGAATAACACGTGTTCTGAAGTAACTGTAATGCAGCTGCACGTTATGCACTTTTGTCCAGCCTCCTGTAACTGTCTCCCTCTAAAGTCCCCAATAGGCGCCTCAGCACGCATAAAAACAACAGACAAAATTATAACCGTGTATACTTCGCAGTTTACTTTTCCGGATAGCAAAGGGTAAGATCCGTGCTCTTCTGGAATATTAGGCAGCGTTGATTGGTAATTCTGTACCGATGTTTTGGGACAACCTGTGCCATTTCAATGGTCAAGAAGTCCAAGAAACTTCGGTAAAGAACTACTTCTCAACGCTGTGTAATACCCCAGAAGAGCGCATATCTCATCTACATCGCCGCGGAAGCGTGAAATCACGCATAGCAAAGGTTAAGACGAAAGTTTCCGAACCGAATTGTAGCAGGCACTCCCTAAAGGTTTTTTGATCTTAATTTCTTCCTACACGCAATTTGAATCTGTTGGTGTATTTCAAAAATATCTAATTTCATCATATTTTCAAAGAACTTATTATCTGTTTCCACACTGCGATTCCGCCCTGCATTATGCTGACGTGACAAAATTGGGACACAGTAAAAATATTGACCTAAGAATGTTTATGGAAAGCAGGTTGGATTTCTTGGCCAAAATCCCCACACTGCTGTAGAACAGAGTAGAGTTGTATTAAATATACAGCGCGTTTAGTGACATTCTCTCATGAGTCTTCGACACCAGAGTGAATATATCATTTATGTAAAAATACGTCATGGTGGAACTGTATTGGGAACAAGTAAGAACTGAGGTGAAACTAAATGGATATAGTCTGGTTAAACAAACAGTGACGGCTGTTACAAAATGACCGGTTTAAGCTCGGCTGAGAACATATTATGACAGTTGACCGTAAAACAGCACTACAGTACAACAAGCGTCAGACACAAAGACGTGCAAAAAACGTGTCTCAGTACTCTACGCATGTAAGTAACTTTTCTATAATACTGATCATTTTGTTATTCATAAGAGTCTGTTTACATCGTTAACAGGAACACTGGTTTGTATTTTTACAGGAAGTGCATCCACAAACATGAAACCTAAACCTCGTACATACGCTGTGTTTGGCCTAACTGAAGACCCATACAGGCGTGGATACTAACAGAAATACCGGGAGTGTGAAAATATGCACATGCGGTCCATCTTGAAGACCAGTCCATCCATTTATTTGCACGGAAGCCATGTTCAATATCTTGGACCGAATGCCAAGCTTTTTACACCATTACTGCTTCATGTGTTTAGGTTAACTACGCGTCTAACTTTTTTAAACTTTATTTTTTAATTATTTGTAAAATACCGCTTTCCCGTTTTAAGTAACATCGATAATATTTTAACCTTTACTTAATTCTAATATTTTACTTAGGCAATATATACACAACATTGTTATATACATTTGTAATGTATTTGCTATTGTAAAAGATGAAGGTCTCCTACTTACAAAACATATGGAATGTTTAAGCATATAGTTTCTCTTATGGCCTGATGATAGCTGTTAGGATCAGAAACTTGTAGCCAAAAACGTATTTTTAAAACGAAGTGTTGGTTCTGACTGTAGAATTAATGAGTAAATGCACTTTCGTAATCTGTATACCAATGGGGATGTCTTATGTTAAAATTAAAATTAACACCCAGAAAGTTGGCTTACGTTGTGTTGCGAATGTGTCCTTGACCGAGACACTGACTGCCTTAGGTGTAATAAAGGGAGTGGTACTTCCTTAAGCATTTTTACCACTTCATTATAACCATTTAAAGGCCACTGGATATTTAATTTACCATCAGGTTTAGCACTCAACTATCCTACGTTCTGCCCACACAGACTTCATTTACATGTTTTGTATGTATCTCAGAACAAACAGCGATTATTTCCCTGTACAGCATTAGCTGGCTGGTTTTTATAACTGAGACGGAGTGCGTTTACTGCGCGGTAAGGCGTGAATGTGTAAATGTGATTCGGGCTGTTCTTGTTCTTTAACCTTTTAAAGCCTAGCGGTAACTTTACGTACCACCAGGTTTGAGATTAAAAAATTCTACGTGGTGCCCACATTGGGTTTATGTGTTTTGTGTGGATCTCAGAACAAAACATTAAGAGATTGGTTTTTATAACCGAAGTGGAGAGTGTTTACAGCGCAGTACGCACTGAGTCCTTATATAAAACAGATACGCTTCGTCTTTAAAGGGTTAAAGGGTTATTTATCATATACTCATGAAGTCCTGTGTATTAATTACTACCGCCCAAATAAAATACAAATTCCAAATAATGTTACGTTAATTGGACACTAAACTTACCTGCTGTTACGTCTTGTTGCGGGTCCCCTGCTCCCTGCTGTAGCTGCAAACACCTGGATGTTACTTTCGAATTGTCTCTGTCTTTCTTTTCTTCTTGTCGTTTTAAAGCATTTTCAGTAACAAGAGAAATAGAATGTGAGGGCTTTATTGGACAGGGCAGTGTCCCTCTCGACAGGTCCTTGCTTCAGGTGTGCTAGGCCGTTTGTCTGTTCGGTCTCTGTGCACGCGGTATATAATTATTATTGTCTTTCAAAAACAGAACCGCCAACAAAGAAATTTTAAAACTATCGAGGTGTCATTCACTCCGTAAACCCAGATAGTGTGAAGCACTGTCTATTACCTCGTACTGTCCGCAAATATCTTCTACACATATTCATAACCTGGTAGTAAAACATTCGGTTATTACATAGTGGTCCGCGAAACGAATGCACTTAAAAACTGTGAGAGAAATAAGAAGGGAACGGTGAATTTGGAAGCCTCCATTGCGTCGCCTTACCCTTTCGAATTTCGTTTGTCACATATTTGTCATCCTGCTGTGAGATTTTCTACATTATTTTAAGACTGATAAATTAAAATTCAAGTGAAAAAATGAAAGAAACGTGAATACGTATATAGCGCTTCGGAAACAGAATTGTTACAATACATCTGAAACTGATTTACAGTGTCTTTCTTCTAAACGGAACGCGAAGCATGGCTGGACAGTAGTAACGACTTAGGCGGGAGTCGCAGAGAGTATCATGTCAGTTCAGCGTCACTCTCCACGAAAGAGAAAGAGAGAATACTGATGCTTCGTTGCGACGAGAAACAAGTAGTAAAATTAGAGAGATGGAGAGACGCGTCGCGTTACCTGTGGTTCGGGCGACAACAGCAGACTGACGCGCGCCCGCAAGGTAGGCAGCAGGTTGTGCACAGCTCGGTGCAACGCGCCTGCGCGCAGCGAGACAGGGACAGAGTGAGGCTTCGGGTGGGAAGGTGGGGGAAATTACCTCGGCCGGGAATGGAACCCAGTGAAGTTATGTTTAACGTCATGTGATAACGGGAGAGGGAAGAAAGAACGAATGATGGAAGAGACCAAATAGTCCTTCCAACCACCGTTTGTTCTTTACTTTGAACTTACCCATATTCTTACAGACAGATATTGCAACTGATTCACATGATTAAGCAGCACGCGTGAGACAGTCCAAATTTTGGTGACATAAGTTTGTTGAAGATCTGCCTCACTGAATTTGTGATATACTACGAGCATGTACGTAGTGTTCCGATCGTGTGTAGCCAGACTGCGAGATTTTGTCGATGCATTTATGTGCATAATAATAGCACTTACTGTCCGGGTAATGAGAAAATAACTTTTAGGGGGCTATAGCATGCAAGTCCGTTGAAAGCCCAAGACGGACAAATTGGGGTAGCTGCTAACTGTTACAGACACCTCGCCTGTCGAGAATGTCGCGTGTAGCTCAGAGTGCTGCGTGCTGCAGAGTAACTGGACGAGACACCTTGCCTGTCGAGAGTGTCGCGTGTAGGCCTACATCCCAGTGCTGCGTTTCGCAGAGCAACTGCGGTTACAAAAGTTTGATCAGCAGTACAAAGTTGTATCACTGGACTGTGTCAACAGACTCCATGAGTCAACATTGACACATGGCAATCGACGCACGCTCTCTTTTGAAATTGCCTTATTTTCTTTTTGTTATTTATGAGGTAGCTTGCTCTCCCCTAATGAAGATCTGTGTGAAGCCACGGGCACAATATGTTGCAGTACTTGCTCATAAGCATCTTTGCCCTGTCGAAATGTACGAGGTTCGTGTCGTAGCTCCGGCTGTCAGTAGCAGGCCAGTCACCGTGGCTGCCCGGTTTCGATCCCAGGCCACTCCAGCTGGGACTTCTGGTGGACAAGATGGAACTTAGGTTTTCCTCTGAGTACTCTGTTTTTTCCCGGTCACTAACATTTGTCCAGTGTTCCATACTAAGTCATCAGTTATCCACGCTATATGGTGTTACCAATTGACTGACCACTCTAGAGTCCTTCTTGAGAAGCTGATGGCTTCTCAGCTAGTCCAAAGAACCCCTGCAGTTTATGAAACTCGGTGGTTCATTACCGTATTGACAAGTTCCAGTGACTTTTTCCTATCTCGATCAAGACTGATTTAGTCCGCGCCCTCTCATCCTCGTTCTCTAATGTCTGTTTTAATAATATGCTTCCATCTACGCCTACGTCTTGCAATTTGTTTTATTCCTTCATATTTGGATACCATAACCCTGTATGCAATTATCTCAGTGTAGTACTTGACATTGTCAAGGAGACAATAATGCTAAATATGTATGCATCTTCTGTACAAAGTGTCTTAAGCTGACACATGCAGGGGACTTCAGTTAGTTAGCCCGCTCCGAAATTTCATTTCTGGAACTGCTGAACCGATTTAAATTAAATCTCTTATTGGAGAGTATAAAACGAATATGGGAGGCTAATTCAATTGTGTTTTGTGTCGCTCCAGTAGACACAATAGACACAATAGACCACACATGGCATGAAGCACCAATAAACATGCGTTAACACACATCTGATGTTTATGGCAGGCCGTAAATGAAATATGATTTGTCGATAGTTATTAATAAATTTATTAATTCTTCTAGATTAAATCTTATTTGGTTTATTTCCACGAACTGAAAAACAGATCAAGTTAATTTAGTATGCAGTTACCATAAACACAACTATTCGCTCCCTTTTATTGATATAAATTACATGGCTACATGTTTCGACGGAAGGTTTGTCATCTTCAGGCTAGGGCGTGACACACAAATAAAATTACAATTGTAAATTCATATTACTCTTAGATTGATATCTCAGTCGTTTGTATAAGACACGTGTTAATTACCTGTGGGTTTTAAAATAGTCGCACTACTGAATGGAGTGTACTTAACCATCACCCGTACCCTCGACACAAATTGTGAATGTACTTAACTCTCATCTGTACCCTCAACACAAATTGTGAATGTACTTAACTCTCACCCGTACCCTCAACACAAATTGTGAATGTACTTAACTCTCATCTGTACCCTCAACACAAATTGTGAATGTACTTGACTCTCACCCGTACCCTCAACACAAATTGTGAATGTACTTAACTCTCACCCGTACCCTCAACACAAATTGTGAATGTGCTTAACTCTCACCCGTACCCTCAACACAAATTGTGAATGTGCTTAACTATCATATGTCCCCTCAATACAGCCCCTATTAAAGAAGTAGTAATATTATTCATTACGCATTTTACAGAACACGTATATTCCGCTTACCGTTCGCATGTGGGCCACATAATGCATGTAATTAAATATTCTGGTCACATAATAAGAATGTGGTCGGTCAGTCGGTCAGTCATCAAATGTATGTAAGCTTGTTTGTAACCTCATACTTCTAAAATCTGAAGAGGTGGGTAAAATTGTATTACTCTGAATGCTATTGAAAACAGGTTTATTGATTACCCTCTACTGTGCATTTGGAGCCCAGTGGTGTTAAAATACAAATATATTGCACAAAATGTTTACTCTTTGTGGCTTTATGAGGGTGAACATATGTGCTTAAATATTAATGATAAATAAAATTATTTTTTATTCAATGGATGTTGCACTGTGTTTGTGATAAACAGCGTGTCCCTTTTTAGTGTCCTTCAGCATGACTGCTGTTACAGTAAATCCCGGCGGATGCAGGCTTTCTGTGCCACAAAGCTACCGCACTCAGTCAGAAGATAAAGGGACAGCAAATATGAGTGAATCATTACAGCAAAAGAAGCATCGCACTGATCTTGAAACCATGCAATTTCTCAGAGCTTTGAATAGGACTGTACGCGTATAAATGACAAATAGAAATATAATTCGAATAAAGTCGTAAATTATGATGTGAAGACGTGTAAAGTACCAGTTATATCGTTAGAATTACTAACAGAAGTAGTCTGGTAATGCCACTCCGGTTTGCAGTAACTTTGCAGCACTTTTTGGCTCTGTCACATGTGGAGAATTCTGGGGTTTGGATTGATAAAAAAATACCCATGCTTTTTTGGGTGAAATAAGAAAATTCGGCAAGTTACATCAGTCAATCAGTGAACGTTCAAAACGCCCGGCAAACACGCCGTATTGCCAGCTGCATTAGTAGCCTGTGCCAACCCTCGCTACAGTTCCCAGCGTCACAAGGAGCTGAGTTTCTCTTTGTCGCTTTTTCTCTTAATTACCCTCTTTGTGTGTGTCTGTCCCTGTTTTCTGTTTGCTTGTTTCTTCACTCTTTATCAGTTTCTTGGTTGTTTGCATCTGTTCTCTCCTCCAATCGTCCTTCATATTTTTTACCTAAGTCGCTGTCTGTCTGTCTGTCTGTCTGTCTGTCTGTCTGTCTGTCTGTCTGTCTGTCTGTCTGTCTGTCTGTCTGTCTGTCTGTCGTGTAAATAACTTTTGCCCCTCGTGCCCATTTTCTTACATCACAGTTTTTATTGCTGTATTTTTCTCTACCTGGAACCATTCCGTGGTATACAGATAATCCCGCACAAGTCACGATTTGCTATCAAATGTTCTAGCCTGCAGTCTGATACCCCATCGGCAGTCTGCCTGCTCCACCATTATCCAATTTTTATAAAGCAATCTATTTTCTATCGCATCGCTAAAGAAGGCTTAACTAAGTGCGGAGGTGGGGGACGTTACTGGCTCTGGAATACGGGGGCTGCATGTGTAATTGAATAAGGCCAAGACGCTGGATTGTTTGGTGCTAATGTGGATTAAGTGGCTGGCATATCATGCCTGCGTTTTGGCTTAACAAAGTGCTACGAACTGCAAGGTTAACCGCACTTGCGTTGAGTCATTGACTTACGCCTCTTGTTTAGTTCTCTGTTCTTTCTTTTGTTCAGTACGCCTGCCTCCTCTAAACTCCAGGTTACTCTCATATACACAGGACGTACATGTCGTCATGTCCCTCTGCAAAACTGTCCCAGTATATCGCAGTTTCCTATGCGACAAGGCCTCCGATCTCACTGACGCCTGTAATTCGGTAACTAATTCTTTTACGCCTTTGTTTAGCAAAGCTGTTAAATGTCGAATTCGTTGGGAAAGAGCTAAGTGGTAGAACGTTGCAACGCGACATGCCGTATGTAAGAAAATGTCACTGCTCAGTGAGTGTGGGGACAAGGCTACGGGCCGGACGACAGGTGTTCCTCTTTCCGGCAGGCGCAGGAATGGTTTTCTTCGTCACCTTGTCCAAATCAGCTAAGGCATCACCCAGTGCCTGTCCAAAGGTAGCAAGAGCTTGTACAAGGAGGTAAAGTGGCCGGGTCGTAACCAGTCACATTCATTTAGTGTCGACGTTAAAAAAGCAGAGCTCTATACCTCCATTGCGCCTACATCTTCATGGCGTTATGCTAAGTCCTTCTGAAATTGCACGTGTTTTTACGAGTATATCCGCGTACACACTACACATCGCATTAGGTATTTTTATGACCACCTAACTTGCTGGTGTAGTGGTTAGTACTCCTGTTTTGTGTTCAGAAGGTCTCTGGTTCGATTCATGATCCAGGAAATGACGTCAGGCCCAAACCAGGTAACACTCTATCAATCACATTTACCAATAATTGTATATAATAGCATTACAAAGTGCACATAAGTTTTAAAAAAAGACATTGGACCCTGGCCTGAAACTTGTCACAATTATGATAACCACAGTATCAATAACGCTGTATGTTTACACTTACCATTTTATATATAGTTTATAATTTTAACATTTTAAATATGTTAATACTTGGCATTTTACTTCCCGGATTCAAGTATTGACAAATTCCATATTGTTCGTTCCGTGCACTGTTGATAACCGTTTCACACAACATTCAGTCCAACAAAATGCAGTATATTGTTCCCAGATATACAGTATCACGTTGAGCACTTCTACATATTTCGATCCCTTATGGGATCATCATCAGGGAATCACTTTAACCTTTATCCTGCTAATGTGGAATATATGGTGAGCTGCTAATAATGCCAGCACCACTAATGTGTAATATTTGGTGACCTACATTTGGCAACGCTGAAAGTAGCCTCTTTGTCTCTCTCTCTCTCTCTCTCTCTCTCTCTCTCTCTCTCTCTCTCTCTCTCTCTCTCTCTCTCTCTCTCTCTCTCTCTCTCTCTCTCTCTCTCTCTCTCTCTCTCTCTCTCTCTCTCTCTCTCTCTCTCTCTCTCTCTCTCTCTCTCTCTCTCTCTCTCTCTCTCTCTCTCTCTCTCTCTCTCTCTCTCTCTCTCTCTCTCTCTCTCTCTCTCTCTCTCTCTCTCTCTCTCTCTCTCTCTCTCTCTCTCTCTCTCTCTCTCTCTCTCTCTCTCTCTCTCTCTCTCTCTCTCTCTCTCTCTCTCTCTCTCTCTCTCTCTCTCTCTCTCTCTCTCTCTCTCTCTCTCTCTCTCTCTCTCTCTCTCTCTCTCTCTCTCTCTCTCTCTCTCTCTCTCTCTCTCTCTCTCTCTCTCTCTCTCTCTCTCTCTCTCTCTCTCTCTCTCTCTCTCTCTCTCTCTCTCTCTCTCTCTCTCTCTCTCTCTCTCTCTCTCTCTCTCTCTCTCTCTCTCTCTCTCTCTCTCTCTCTCTCTCTCTCTCTCTCTCTCTCTCTCTCTCTCTCTCTCTCTCTCTCTCTCTCTCTCTCTCTCTCTCTCTCTCTCTCTCTCTCTCTCTCTCTCTCTCTCTCTCTCTCTCTCTCTCTCTCTCTCTCTCTCTCTCTCTCTCTCTCTCTCTCTCTCTCTCTCTCTCTCTCTCTCTCTCTCTCTCTCTCTCTCTCTCTCTCTCTCTCTCTCTCTCTCTCTCTCTCTCTCTCTCTCTCTCTGCACAATGTCTCAACACTGAATCAATCGTGAAAGACGTCCTATGTCATATCTGTGTGCACACACTCACTCGGCTACCAACTAGGCCCTTAAGGGCCTAGTTGGTAGCCGAGTAAGTGTGTGCACACAGATATGACATAGGACGTCTTTCACGATTGATTCAGTGTTGAGACATTGTGCAGAGAGAGAGAGAGAGAGAGAGACAAAGAGGCTCCTTTCAGCGTTGCCAAATGTAGGTCACCGAATATTACACATTAGTGGTGCTGGCATTATTAGCAGCTCACCATATATTCCACATTAGCAGGATAAAGGTTAAAGTGACACTTCACAAAACCGAAATAGCAACCCACGTGCACAATAAAATGATGTAAAAACGTCAAAGAGTTAAAATGTAGGCATTTGTTTTATAATGCATCCTTGTATACTGTGTTGGAGACTGCCTGCGTCTGTAAGGAAGGATAAGGCCGTATGGTGCGTTTTGTTGGACTGAATGTTTAAGCTTATCGTGTATTGGTGCTTGTACTCCCTCGTGTCTGAGACTGCGGGAGGTGGTCGCCACGCACAGTTTGTAATTATGTTACGTGCATTTGTTGGTGAATGTGACTAATTGTGAGAACAGTGCACGGAACGAATAGTATGGAAGAGGCAGCACTTTATTGTGAGGGGTTCGTGTTAATGAATTCCTACTTATGTGTTCCCACGAATTATATACCTAACAGAGATTTGCCACTTGTCGATATGGCTTTTCCACAAGAACGTTTGAAGAAATGGCCATGACAGTGCCGTGTCTCAGTTTTGTCACTGGACTGACATCTTTCATATACGATGCCGGCAGGGTGCTGTTTAAACGCAGAAAACTAACCACAAATCCCAGGCTGGTGAGACCAAAGCACATCCTTTATAGTGCAGTGATTGCTTTTTTGCATGTTATAGGATTGTACTTGTGGGTCGGGATAGCGCAGTATGGCTAAGTATAAGGGTACACTTACACGTGAAGCTTCAGTCGGTATCAGCAAACTTGTCAGACTCACTGAAGCACTCCGACACAAAAAACGACAAAGAATTTCCTTGTGTAAGACACGACCGGCGTGTTGAGAGAAAGAATGCATTTACTTTCTGGTTTATTGTGTGAACATTTCTCAACTTACATCCTTCCCACAACCATGCTATTTATTGCTTGATAAAATCAGACAAAACAAGAGGCGACTACCAAATCAAAAAATGTTCAAAACTTTATTCATTTTTCTAAGAGTTATTTAAATATGCTATGGGCGTCGAAGTACGTATAGAGTACGCAAGTTGGTACAAGAGCAAAGCTCCACGATAAAAATCAATTCGAGGAATGGGTACAGTCGAACCCCGTTATAACGACATCGATTTATGCGATACTTCGCCCGTAGCGTCAGATATTCTGTGGTACTAATTAATTCCTCACAGTTAGCCATAACATTACACTCCTCGGTTGTAACAATACTCGTTTATAACGACGCGAAATATTCAGTCTCTTTCATGACGTTATAAACGAGTTCAACTGTATTTCGCAACCAGAGTAGTGGGTAGTGTTCGGAATGTTAAAACAAAATCTTAATCTCGCGTCTGCATGCAGAGAAACAACCAGAGATTACAGCAATGGAAGTTTGTCTGTTTCTTTCTTTCGCTTCTTCATAACAATAGCGAAGCTCTAGTTGCCATGGCTACAGCTGTGGCTGTGGGAGGGTTTGCTGGATGCTGGCAGACAGGATGTGTTTCTGTGGCAGCCATCTGCACTCGAAAAGGAAATGAGCCTGGTAATTATGTGATTTTATATCCCCTCCTTACTTCCACCGTCCTCTCCTCCTTAAAGAGGGCTTCCAATTCTGGGAAGAGCTGTGCTGCAACAGTAAACGTTTAGTAGACACTGGTCACCAAGATACTGCTTTTGTGATGGTGGCATCGTGTAGTCGATTCCATCGAAATAAAACGTGGCCTAACATGATAATCTACTACTGACGACTCCATAAAATAACGTATGGAGGGAATAAATCTTGTTAGCGCCAAGTAGTCCGGGGTTCCTTTGAGTTCATGACTGAATGCTGCGTAGCGTAGCCTAGTATTGTGCCGTAGGTAAGACTATGGGTAGGAATGTGAGGAAGGGGGCAGTAAGTGCTTTTTCTCTCGAAAAATTAAGTTTGGTTTCTTACTACAAACTATAGCCTATTATAATATTTCCTGGAGTAACCCTGTGCATGTGCCTTTTCTGACCTGACTTCTCACAGCAAAACTTCCGCAAAGGGGTTCAGAATATTGATGTCGGTTAGCACCAATTCACACACTCAGCAGGTCACAGCAATTAGATAGGTCCTACCTGCAGACCAGCAAGACGATAATAGTGGCAGAAGACATTCCGTGTTGTCGTCGCTTAGGCCTGTAGAGTACAGTACATAATGATCACAACTCCTTAACGTCTGGCTGGCATAGCCTCCCGCAGCAAGTGCCTTCCAACCTCTGTAATTGCAGTTCCTTGGGTTTTTAAGTTATAATTTCGCTGCGCTCGCAGTTCAGTTTCCTAGTTGCAGCAACACGTTTTCCGTTTGATACGTTACAAGCCTGCTGGCATCAGTCTTTCATAACTTGGTCTGATTTACTTACAAGGAACTACGTATTATGTCGAATAGTGGACTGGGGTAAACACGACTGCAATAATGAGGGCAGGTGAGCAAATTGTGGTCAGTGGCCCAATCTCGCAATGCACAGCATTACAAAGACACCGTGTACATATCTCCAGCAGAAAGGAAGCTCCGAGGAATGCTTATTATCATCATCGGAGTCAAGTGACGAGTTTGACTGAAATCCGTAGCCACTAATTTTAGCCCTATTGAAGAAGTGTTTAGCTTCAATACGTTCATGTCTACTCTGTACCGAAAAGTTCAACATAACTCCTTGTTTTCCAACTTGTATTATTGTTAATATATGTTTCGGGCGCGCGAAGCCTCCATCATCAAAGAAAAATACAACTTTTTAGGAAAAAGTCTAAAGGCGGAGGCCTGTCCTTCTTACATTAAGATAAAATTATATTACAATAAAATTTTCTTCAAATATATAAAAATATAAAAATTATAAATATATGGTGGTTTATTATTTCCAATTGAAATAATAAGCTTTCTACGTTTTCTATTTGTGTTTTGAACAGGGATTCAGGTGTGTGTATAAATCGCAGGTCACAACGCTTCTTTGAATCTCAATGGAGAATTCTGAGCAGTGGACAACTGGTGTTGCTAGTCTTATAGCTTTTCGTGCTAGCTTTCGCACTTGGATGGTCGTTCCTATGTGATTTTGCTTCCGTGACTCCGATTTATATACACCTGAATCCCTCTTCGAAACACAAATATAAAATGCATATAGCTTATTATTTCAATTGGAAATAATAAACCACCATATATTTATAATTTTTATATATTTTAAGAAATTTTGTTGTAACAATTTTATATTAACGTAAGACAGGGAAGACTCCGTTTTTACATTTTTTCTTAAAAAGTTGTATTTTGCCTGCTGATGGACGATTTAAGAGCCAGAGGCATGTAGTAATAATAATAATAATAAAAGCTGGCAGACAAGGTGTTGTGTTGTACTTGTCGGCACGGACTACAGACGGTTATACATAAGCACAGTGGGATGGGAAACCCAAAGATTCATTAATTTCTTTAAGTTATTACTTCACCATGTCCCCGTCAAGTACAGCGAACATTTGGTAAGATGTCATTTGCTTTTCGCTGTTGGTTTCGGCTGAAAACTAGCGCCGTCAGAACGAGATTATCTGTTGCAATGTCAACGGACATTTTTCATTATTGAAATGCAGTTTGAAGCGTTCTTAAGTAATAAAGCAGTTGAATGCATAGCCTATATGGATGAGAACTGTTACGTTATTGAATTTTTGTCTCCTTTGGTTTGACTCTGCCTTATTTATTACGTCGAAGTGCGGATGTTTTATAGTTGCACTGCTGGCTCTTTTGCTTACTCTGGCGATATGTTCTTGGGCACTATTTTTCCACTCTGTTTCGATGCAGATTATTGTACAAAGACTCATATTTTCTCCTGATGTGATGTCTGAGGTTTTCACACAGGTGGTACGTAGGAATGCTGTCTTCTGGGTTGTGACATTGTGCAGCTTTTAAATTGTTACCAAATTCTGAACAGAAATTTCTTCTTGTGGCACAACAGCCCTAATCGGGCCTAGGCTGCCTCTCTGGGTGTACGTTAGTGGTAAAATCAGTGTTTCACTAGGTGATTGTAGGAACAAATTCGCTCGGACTTCGAGGCCCGTTATTGCCGTTGCGACCTCTGCCACATTTCTTCCGAATCCAAGATATGCTGGCGTAAATGTGGAGAACATGTAGCAATTGATCAATTTCGTTACTTTTTCGCGTTTAACGTAGGGCCTGCATGGGAACTGACTGTAGTCAAGAAAAACACCGCTGAATATTAGAGCAATAGGAAACACACTACACACCCACGGGTAGCTGGTGTAGATATCTGGGTCAGCTTACTCTGCAGCCTCAGCGTCCAGACTAAAGTCCTGCATTTTCCTTTGTGACGTTGACTGTGCATTCATACTTGGCATGACGGGTCCTCCAGATATGCAGGGCACATTTTAATATGTTTCGCTGGCGGCTGGAAAGGAGACGTTATTCCAGCTTGGAAGTAGGCTCTTAGAGCTAGAAACCACCGAATAATAAGAAGCAAAATATTTTGAGATATCATAACGGAGTGAAAAGAGAATAAATGTGAGTCCTAGGCATAAGTGGGAACTTTGATTGAGGTTTCTAGTTTGAGCAGAAGCCAATGGAGGGACTTTATGGTTAAAAAACGCAGAACGTTTCTTGACCAGCTCAGTCACTGGAGGATGTCTCCATGCAGTCAGTTACTATGTGACAAGTAATTAAAATCGAAATGCGGGCTATCCAAACGTCATGTAACCTTCCGATACTTCCCACTTGCAAGCGAGAGGATGTGATTTCGGTGCGCTGGTGTTTCAATCTGCTTGGCTGTAGCAGTTCGAGTCTATTACTATTTTATAGACTTCCTTATATTTTTCTTTTGCCTACTGACGTGTCAGATTATCAGCTTTCCAGTTAATTCAGACTCTGCTGTTTGGCATGAATATTAACTTGTTCTGGTATCTTCTTCGCACAAATCAGGATCTGCGAGGAGTGTTAAAAGCTTTCCTTTCAAACACTCCCGCACTGATTGCTTGAAACAAGTCAGTCATTTCGTATTGCACATTCTGCAAAATGCCTGTAAATGATCAAATTATAATCTGTCAGTTCTGTCATTCAGCTTGCTTTGTGTTATGCTAAAACGTTGTGCTTTATACCACTTGCACCCCCTGTTTTTCCGGTTTTGATTATCGGAGACTTAATCACGCTTTTCCGGTGGATGAGTAATTGGATCATTCATCAATATATGTATGCCGCTTCGTTCTGGTGCGGACGTCTTATGGGCGATATTGACCTCATGATTATGTCCGTCGTCTGTCAACCTAGTGCAATGTGTCATAAGTTTCAGTCAGTGGGAGACCAGCGGTCGGTCTTTGGCCTTACACACTAACTTCCCTTCTGAAAGTATGCCTAGATTCCGCTTGTGAAATTGTTGGAGGAAGCAGTCTGTAACTTTTGGACAAGACTGCCATGGGCGTCGGAATATTGTGGCTTCTGTAGTGGGAGTAACCGTCTCGCTCTTCTCTGTTCTTTCTGCAAATAATCTCAGTTTTCTTTCAGTGTTAGGTGAATAGGCCGTGTCACAATGCTGGTAAGTTTTTATTGTTCCATTAATTTTGCAGGTTTAAAGAGAAATATTCCTTGTAGATGATAGGAACAATTTAGGTGTTATGCTACCTTATACTTCAGCTTAATAACTTTAAAATTGATTTAATAAATACTATTATGGTGTCAATATATTCAGTTTCTTATACGAAATATTGCGCATTATTAGCCACATATGAGTTGGGATAATAAACTGAATATATTGATCTAAAAAATGCACGTAATGGACAACTTTAAAATAATTGCAACTTTAGTGTTTAGTTGGTAATTACTTAGGAGAAAGTCTACTGGTTTCTCTTCCATATCCCTGCTAGCGTGAGTAAAACATAACAGTATAAAAATTTGTGTTATTTTCATATGTGTCATTATCTGTAAAAAGTCACACCATATTTCCAAGCCAGAAGTACTTTATATTGAACTTTACATTGTTAGCACCGTACATTGTACAGTGTATGAATAAAATGTACCAACTAACGCACCTCTCTTTATCAACATTAACTAACATTCCCCAGCAGTACTGGTTCCAACCATCTAGTTTTATAACTCCTCGAGTATCAAGCAATCTAGCGGAACTGGGGGACAGCTTGTTTTGTCATGACTTATACTTCGAAACTTACAGTAATTTTTATCTAAAATTAAGTGAAAATATACACTCCCCTTTGGAGCATATGTAGTTTTCAAATTTCACCTGTATGATGTTGCATACTGAATTTGTTGTGATGTTTATTTTTCACTTGTTTACTTATAAAGTAAACAAAAAACTATCACGTTAGTATGTCACATTGCATTTTACGTGTTTTTTTTAAATAAAATTTATCTGAAATTTGTGAAACGAAGTGTATAACAAGGGTGAAGCATTCCAAGAACATGGACTGCTTGACACTTGAATATGGGCTCGGTACGTTATCCAGAAACGTCGATAATTAAGTATCAGTCTACGCTGCATAACATCCCAGAAGAACGAAGACCTGTAAATGATTTAGGAAATGGAATTGCTTACAGTCAGAAGGGCATAAACTCCTATCACCTGTTCATTTTAATTCAGCATGCGCCAAACGCAGTTGCAAATCCTCCGTTTGCCTGCACTGTAGACGAAAGTGTCCAGCAACGCAGTGGGCAATACACATTATGGAAAGATGCAGCGGAATTCTGAGTGTGCTCTTATTTGACGAACAGGCTATAGATTCTTGCAAACACTGTAATAATGTAATTATTTGCCGGTAGATTGCTATTCCCGCTGGCAAAACTAAGTTTGCTCGCTTCATGTTGTCCCTGAAAGGTAGGCAATGCGCATCACAGCCAGCACTTGCAGTACGTCGCATTGCTCCTGCAGATTCTTCCTTCCACGTAATCCTCTTCCTCATCCCCTCCTCCCTCATTTATTTTCTTTTAGCTTTTCCTCGAATATGCATTCGCTATTTTCCAGCCTCTTTTTCCCTGTAGAGTCTTTTGAGTTACATCGGTTCTTTATGTACCATCGGGTTTAACATTCAAAAAATTCTTCATTCCGCCCACAGAGTAGGTCTATATTTATGTATTTTTGTGGATATAAGGATAAACCGCCATTGTATCTGCTGGAATGTGTAAGCCACATAGAACGTATTCACTGTGTGGTATGACACAAATCTTTAAATGTAATTCAGGACAGTCTTAGTATTTAAAACATTACTAAAATATTTACTTCCTCCAAGTACTATTTCTTCCATTTACTTCTATTTTTCCCTTATGTATAAATTCCCATTTATTTTCTTCTACAAGTTTTATCTGCTCGTTCTTGGCCTCTGTATGATAAAGCATTCAGGAAACATTTTGTTCGACTCTCTGGCAGCTGACCTTCCAGTTTTATGCCTTTCACTGTGTGTCAATTTCATGTTATTTTCCTGACACTGGCCACCTGCTCGCGCTCCAGATTGTCCTCTACCTACGAATTTAGGTGACACAAAATTTATGAGTTTCTACCAACGTAATATTTGGTTTTGCTTTTTATTTTAAATTTTAAAGAACAGGACTAGCCCCCAGTGGAAAGGCGTGCTTGTATCTAATAAATTTGCGAATCCCTTTGAAACATAATCATGGCCCCGTCTTTCGATAAACCCGTGTCTAATTGTCATTGAAGCTACATTAAATAGGCCTATTCTTAACAGCAGGAATTCATACATCTGTAATGTTGCTTCATTTATTGAAGTTATAGCAATATTCTCTTTGCACTCGACCAATACACAGTAAGTGAAATGAGTGAATATTGAAGCACTGTGAATACAAAATGCTTGTTATTGATGATTAAGTAGCAGAATTAATATTTACCTGAACACTGACAAGTGTGTTTATGTGCGGCCAAGATGCAGAGTATATTACAGTAATGATAAATGGCAAATTATATTAGGAACATCATTTTGGGTTTTATTGAATCACGAAATTTTATGAAATGTCTGTAATTTTCTCATTGAAGCAGAGATCTGTTGAGAATCTGACACTTTCTCAGCAGATCAAGAAATCCTTAATGATTCGTA
Source organism: Coptotermes formosanus (assembly GCA_013340265.1). Classification (NCBI taxonomy): domain Eukaryota; kingdom Metazoa; phylum Arthropoda; class Insecta; order Blattodea; family Rhinotermitidae; genus Coptotermes; species Coptotermes formosanus. The sequence goes on along the minus strand of BLKM01009501.1, from coordinate 2,351,076 downwards.
ATACCTGAATGTTTACTGGAACATACCATACTTGAAGGTTTACTGGACTATGTCATCATACCTGATGGTTTACTAGAACATATCATACCTGAAGGTTTACTGGAACATATCATACCTGAAGGTTTACTGGACTATGTTATCATACCTGAAGGTTTACTGGACTATGTTATCCTACCTGAAGGTCTACTGGACTATGTCATCATACCTGAGAGTTTACTGGAACATATCATACCTGAAAGTTTCCTGGAACATATCATACCTGAAAGTTTACTGGAACATATCATACCTGAAAGTATACTGGAACATATCATACCTGAAGGTTTACTGGAACATATCATACTTGCAGGTTTACTGGACCAAGTCATCACCACCTGAAGGTTTACTGGAACACATCACACTTCAAGGTTTACTGGACTGTATCGTCATACGTGCGGGTTTACTGGACCATGTCACCATACTTGATGTTTCACTGGACCGTCGTCATACCTCGATCATATCATGATAACAGAAGGTTTACTACGGCATATTGTGATCCAGTTATATGAAGAATAATGCCTCACACACTAATTATATAACACACTTCATAATATTTTCTCCAATTTACCCCCTCACTAAATGCCTTTCTTCAAGTTTTACTACGAAAATTTTGTATACACTTCTGACGTACTTCTTCCGTGCTATGTACACCGCCCAAAGTACCCTCTTTTATTTTTTTCCTATAATCCTGCAGTGAAAAGTAAAAATTGCGAAGTGTGTAAGTACTCGCTTTCCCCGAACCCTCTGTTACTTTATCTTAAGAAGTGTTTTCGCTCAGCACCCTGTTCCCAAACACCGTCATAATTCTCTTATTGTATAGTGACAGTCCTTTTCAATTCTTAAGAACTTATTTCTTTGAACAGGCCACATCTTTCCTACCTTTGCCGATCTAACTTCTGATAAGCCAGGTCTATATATGCAAATAGATGTCTGATATCAAACGACGTGTCAGCGATGGGTTCCCCTGTGTGTTAGGCCACAATTTTGAGTATAGTTCCTGTCAGACGAATTGGGTTTGGTGCGCTCCATTTCCACAGAATTTTGTGGCTGGAGGGGGTTTCCAATATTGCATTACCTTTGCGGCGGTGAGATTGCTTGCTGTGCATTAACACATCATCTGCGTGCACAAGTTTTGTCAACATCCACATACATTCAGTGTCACGCGCAACGTGTCGCCCCGTATTGGCTTCGTTTTTTGAAAAATAGCTGTTAAAGTAAGCCCATTGGTACAAACTTCCACTTCACTGCAGTAATGTTTATGCCGCGGGTCATACACACACACACACACACACACACACACACACACACACAATTAAATACAGGCTCTTGCTTATGACTCAGTTGTTTTCTTCTGTGTTGCCGTGTTGCTCGGTAGGTGGTTCCTGAAATTTCCAGGGGTTATTGTGCCTTTTTCTTCAAGGTTTGAGTGGTCCAAGGCCCAGTTAGGCTGTTTAAAACTTTGAGGTGACGTCACCGCCATCCTTCGAGACGAGGGGATGCATTCCGGTGTATCTGATCTCGAAGAACACAGCTGTAACATTGTCGTTCTTCATAGCCAAGCATACTTGTGCAAAAACATGAAATGTTGCCGTTTATTATGACGTGAATGTACTTCCCTCTAATTCCCTTCGTACACGTTTAGTGCTCGGTCACAAAGGCCCAAATGAAAGTTTGTGAATCTTGCCTAATTCTAGCAATATGTATATAATATTACCCTCTTGTAACAAGTCAAACGCTTGCGTATAGTCTTTATATGTTGCAGTACAAGTTACAAGCACCGTAAATAGTACACGTGTCCAAAAATAGCTACATTTCTTTTATGTCAAAATGTATAGTCAATTTTTGTCTGTCACAAACTCCACTATTCTTACTGCGCACCACTACATACTCCACTATTTTTACTGCGAACCAGTATAAACCCCACTATTCTTACTGCGCACCAGTATAAACCCCACTAATCTTTCTGCGCACCAGTACAGACTCCACTATTCTTACTGCGTACCAGTACAGACTCCACTATTCTTTCTGCGCACCGGTACATACTCCACTATTTCTACTGCGCACCATTACAGACTCCACTATTTCTACTGCGCACCAGTAGAGACTCCACTATTCTTACTGCGCACCAATACAGACTCCACTATTCTTACTGCGCACCAATACAGACTCCACTATTCTTACTGCGCACCAATACAGACTCCACTATTCTTACTGCGCATCAATACAGACTCCACTATTCTTACTGCGCACCAGTACATATTCCACTACTCTTTCTGCGCACCAGTACAAACTCCACTATTTGTACTGCGCACCAGTACATACTCCACTATTCTTACTGCGCACCAGTACAGAATCCACTATTCTTACTGCGCGCCAGTACATACTCCACTCTTTCTGCTGCGCACCAGTACAGACTCCAGTATTTTTACTGCGCACCAGTACAAACTCCACTATTCTTTCTGCGCACCAGTACAAACTCCGCTATTCTTACTGCGCACCAGTACGGACTCCATAAATGTTGCAAACTAACAGTTAAACACCTCACTAAATCTGTCCCTGGTACACATTTTAACCACCATAATGACGTTACTCATTACCCGAAGGAATTATGAAATCGCGGTGTTTGTAATTTCAGTACACAAATAAAAACTTCTTGCAAGCATTTTTGAGCTTAACTTTTATCCACATACTTCACTTCAAAGGCCGAATCTGGGCAGAACTTCGTAGCAATCAAAGGCTTTAATTGTTTATTTACGTTCCTAAGTCTAAAAGAAGGAATTACGGTTGTAGAAAACGTTACAGGTACAAACTCACTTCAAGATAGAATCACATGAATTTTTACAGTGGTTTAACTTCAGTTTTATCACTTATGTCTATTAGGACTTATTCCATCGTGACCGTGGGGCGTGCGCGCGCACACACACACACACACACATTAGTTTATGAAATCATTATGTGTTAGTTCCCATGCATGGTTTCTGATAACATATGTGTGTGAAGGCGTCGAGTTTAACTGTTGTCAGTTTGTATTCAGCTTAAGAAGAAGACAGTATCCGCAACGTTGTGTGATGTAGTATAGTGATAATGAAAAACATTCTAAAAATAATAAGTGGAAGAACTCACTTCAAGCTAATGCCGTGCTTCTGATTACAAACATGTATACTGTCAGTTTTCATGCCCAATATTTTATCCACATGTCCACAGTTTTATTAATTATTTCCACCAAAATGGAAGACAAGTAACTTCCACATTTATTTTTTGCCCCCTGTTTTGTTGTTTCTGTATTTACGAAAATTGCAAGAGCTAAGATTTAAGTCTTTCAGCTTTTGACACCTTATCATTGGACGTATATTCTCAGGCTTTTCGAAGGATCGCATTTTTTCATCCCTTAGACAAAAATAATCGTGTTTTACTTTCTCTAATTCGTTTCAAAATATTCTTTTCGGTCCGGACAGAAATGCACTAGGTCTTCGTGTTAGGTGTTTTATTACTGTTTTTCGATATAAAGCAGAATCTGATCCTTTTGGCTTCCAATATAATATTTTACAAAAATCCCTTCAGCTGTTCTCCATTTCCTACATGGGAACGTACAGACATACATGGCGAAGCTAATAGGCCTACGTTTATGTTTTATCGTTGCACAGACCCCAGAGATAGATGACGTGGCCTCTATTGTCGTCCAAGTTATACATATCCGTTCGTTTGTTCAGAGGTCAGGAGTTCGGAGAAACCACTTTCATAATACATAAGCGTATATTTTGTACAAAATCGAAAATAGAATCTTAAAAGTGATGAGTGTGTTGTGGTTACGTGAATGGTCTATAGGCCTATAGAAAAAAAATTTCATTTTGAGAGATAAAATGCATTAGCCTTTACTATGAAACGATAAACTAGATTTCAGAAGGACCTGATATTGTTCTGTATTCTCCGAATTATTTTGCATATTCCAATAATGTTAGCATTTACACAGAATCTCCTGATCATATTTATTAGCTCCAAATGGTGTTCCGTTTCAGAATATCGTATCTGCGTCACTGAGAGAAATACAATATGAAGTTATGTAACCTCTGTTGGCATGACATTCGTACAAAATGTGATAAAGCACACCATTTGGTCGAAATATTGTGGGAAGATCACAGTAGTAAGCGGACCGAGAGGCAGAGGCTCTAAAATAGGCTTACAGTTGTCCGACTGTCCACGCTTCATGAAGCTGTAGATCAGAATACAAGAATACAGCATACTTCTGTACCACTCGACACGTCTGGGACGTGTTGCCGGGTTTATTCATAGTTCCTGATGTATCTGAGGAGATTATGATGTCCAGCATTTGGCACATGCATTCCTCTTTGTCTGTATGGGTCCCAAATGTTGTCCCTTATTTTCGGAAAACAGCATAAATTATACTTTAAAACACTATCCTCAGGAAAATGTTGTGACCTAAGAAGGTAAAATTAAATGATCAGCTGATAGTGCTATACAACGTAAAAATTAGTGAGGAGTTGATACTGGAATGGAACGTATCCTTTAAGCCAACAGCTAATAATGCTATTGAATATAACCACCACGTGAGCATTTCATAATGCAATAGAACGCAGCCATTAACCGAGCAGTTGATAATGCTATAGAACGTAAACATGAACCGAGCAGTTCATAATGCTATAGAATGTAACCATTTGTTATTTTCATAAGTCACGGAGTATAGTCGTGTTGGAGAAGACTGAAGAGGCTGCAGCGTGTTTCGAAATCGGGTAGGGCAGAGGAGAAAATGGATGCGTGCAAAATTTTTGTAAAACTGTTTGGAGAAATGGCACTTGTATGACCGAGAAAGGGACGTACCAGTAGCATGAAAATGAATCTCCATTAAGTTCGGTTGGGAGGGGAAATTAACTCTTTTAGAATCGCATCCAGTAGCGCATTTTCGTAGTAGTCCTGCTGACGGATTGTGTTCTGCTGATATATTTCAAGTGTGTTCAGTGTGTTATGAAGGACACCATGAATTCCGAAAGTTATATGGTGTCCGTAGCAGATGAACGAATGAGTATGGTGCACTGGTGGGGTGACAGTGACAGGGGAATCTGGAGTATTTGGAGAAAACCCTATCCCTATGTCACTAGACAAATAACGGCGCATATGGGATGGACTGGGATTTAGCCTGTGTTACCTTGCTGAGAGGCCTGAGCACTGGCATAGAGTTGTGGGGGAATAGACGTTAGGTATAGCTGTATAAAATATGTATGTGTATATATGTACATATGTGTGTATAAATATATGTGTATATATACACACACGCTTTTACTGCTAATTTTCAAAGCAGCGTGCTTTCTGAAGTCATATAATAACAAAATGTACTTTCTTTGCACTTTGAATGTTCAGATGAGTTTAGAATCACACTGTAATATTCGGTGTGACATTTTAATCATATCACGGACTGTACGTAACCCTCCGGGGGGGGGGGGTCCCCGTATTATTATTAGCTAAGTTACTTCCAGATCTCATAACAGGAAGCTTTCTATGGAAAGAACGGAGTCTAATGCGAAGGAACCCGCAACAAAATTTATTATGGTGCACCACGGGGGACCTGTGACCATGGGGGCCCCCGCACCGTGGCCTTAGCGGAACATTATTTACGCTGCTGGTTTTCAGGAATTTAAAGGGGAGAATAATTTGTTGCGTGGAAATGCAGGTTTATGTAACTGTTTTCGTGTTTTTTTCAATTTATTTTTCCATCAGATGGCGCGGCAAAGGTGAATACTGTCCGTAGATCGTATGTTACAAAATAGAGAGTATACAAGGCTGCGGGAAATTGTTTTATTATAGAGAATTTTGTAATTTGTGTGACAGTCCAGTGCTTAGTAAAGAATATTGGAATAATGGAATGAGGGAGGCTGAGAGGAACCCTAGATGTAGCACATGGAGAGATTGCAAATTTTATCATATTTTGCTGTTAAACCCTCAGGAAAGTGGCCGATTGGGTGACTGGATACAGGAGAATAATATTAAAGTGGATTGTATGGAAGTAGTGTGTTATGAAGTGGATTGAATTCATGAGGCTCAGGACACAGTAACTGGCGGGCCCTTACATACACATGGCAATAAATTTCGTGTTAAGGTTAGGTCGAGCTGAGCAACTAAGAACCTTTAGAACGGTCTATATTTGACCAAGTTGTAAGGGTATGGGGAAGTGTGTGTCATACAGAAAGCAAAACAGAGTTTAACATAGTTTTGGCTTTTATACATTTTCCTTGCTGATATTTGGATCACCAGTATTTTTGTATCAGTCATTAACCTGCCTGTAACGACGCTGTGAATTCGCCACGAATACTCTCGATTTCACTGCCCCCCCGGCGATTGGGTGGTGGGCGACACGCTCCGGTTTCCGTGGAATCAGCGGCGCCTGGGGACGCTTCACAGCGGGCAGCAACCGGCTAGTTGATGATAGGGTGCAAATGTTCTCTAAGGCATGAAGAACAATTCACTCCTCCTACAGTTATTTGTTTTCAGCTTTCGCTTTATCAGTGTCTCCTTTTTAACCTATTTCCTTATATTTTTGGTCTCTTCATTTCCTTCACTCTTGATTTTTTAGGGTTTTCATTCATTTATTTTCCGTGTTGCTCCCTCTTTGTCTGTTCCTTCTCTCTGTCTTTTTATCTTTCTTCCTTTCTCCCTCAGTTTTTCTCTATCTTTCCGCGGCGGTTCAGTTGGTAAAGGCACTGCGCTAGAAGCCGGAAGGTCGCGGGTTCGATTCCCGTTGGTGCCGTTGACTTAAAACCTTTCGGTCGCACTGTGGCCCTGGAGTCGACTCAGCCTCTAACAGAAATGAGTACCAGGAATGTTTCCTGGGGGCTAAAGGCGGCCGTTGCAGAGGGCTGACAAACCAACCACATTTATGGGCCGACTGTCTTGAAATCTGGGAGCCTGAACTTCCTGGAATCCTGAGGTCCTGTCCAGGCCTGTAGAGCGATTGGTGTATCTTTAACTTTATTTAATAGTAAAGGTATCCTGCTGTTACAAGGGCACAGATTTATGAAAGGAACGAACAGAAACTCATTAAGTAAACAAATAAAATAAATAAATCGATATTCAGATGTTTAAAATTGCTATTACGAATGTCAATATTAAATCCATTTTCCCTTCTGCCTTATGCTGTCATTATCTTTCATCCAGCCTTTCTGTTATTGCACGCTGTGTAGCTTGCACTAGTCAAACTCAGTTAAGTTAATCACAAATAAGCACAACAAGTAAAGTAGCCGTTTATTTCCGCAGTCACTAGGCCTATATGGATGCTTTTGTGTGTACTATGCATCATCTCACAGAAGGTTTTGCAGGTCACATCGAGACAGCCCTGTTAACAGCAGTTGGCAGACGATAGTTTGTGCTGATTTATGGTGGGTAACTGGTTTTAGAGCTATGTCCATATAATAGTACACTTGAAATTGCATTACGGCAGGTTGCTTAACCAAACAGTCCAGCTTACACCAGGGCGTTTCGCCCTCTCTCCAAAAGTCTTCCTATATCTGTGATATACATAGCAATTCGCGGTAGATTGATGTTACATGCGGTACAAGCAGCCTGTGTGTGCTCGGCTGTGCAATAAACAGGTGAGTGAAATGAGTTTCAACGAGGTCGGTAAATTATTGACCAAGTATATTCATGAAGCATTTGATTGTCATTGCCTGGATAAATGTGACAAAGTTCGGTTATTTGGAGACAATAGCAACAAAGCAAAGTTAATTGTACGAGGATATTAAGACGAAATTGAATTCGTGGAATGCTTTGTGCTAGGAGGTCAGACGCTGTGAATTCCCATCTACTGTGTAACGTCCAAAGCACTGAATTTTTTTGAGCAGTTAATATTCCATCAACTTTCCTATAAATTAGGTTTTTCAAAGACATGCCACTGATTCCTAAACCGATATCCTAGATGGAGCTGTTCAAGGCTGATGTCCTGTAGCACTTCTTAACTCGCTGCCTCTGTTACGGGTATGAATTTTTGCCCCTACTAGTGAACAAGCTGGAGGACCACCCCTTGTAAGATGTCCGTGATTTCTTATTTAACACAAGTTAACCTCCACATCTCTTGCGTCCGTCGCGTGAAAACATATCATGCCTCGGTGACAGAAACTGGTGCACTTTGAGTTAAAATATACAAAATAGTATTTATGTTATATAGCTGTAAAACTCAGTCCCTCACGTTGTGACAAGAACGTACTGAGGCGAAAGGGTGAAGCTAAGGGGGTGCAGCAACAAGAGATGGAGATAATTCCATAGTGAGGAGCTTTATAACTTGTATTATCAACCATATAACACGCTTGATAGTGTGTTAAAAAATGGGTGATAAGACAGTCAGGTAGCACGCACAGAAAAACAAAATACTTGAATAAGAATAGTCGTAAAATAGTGAAGTAAACAAACGTAGCATATTTGATTGCAGCATGGAGGGTGGTAAAACGCAACCGTAGAAACTCATGAGGTGTGTGACGACTCGATGTAACTGTCACAGCATGGGAATTAATTGAAGGCTGTTCTGAATACAGTAATAAACCTAGTAGGCTAGTATTATGAATCTCGGGTCATTTCTTGACCATCTGATGGTTATGTTGGCAGTTTCTCGTCAGTCAAGGTTATACAGCATGAAATGCTGAAGGAGTTCATAAGAACTAATTTGCCTGAAACGTTTCTTCGTTTCACAGTATTTATGGTAATAATTACAATCAGGATTCACTAGTCATTGCGTTATGATTTCAGTATGCGTGTTAGAGATACACAATAAGTCGAGTGCGGTAAAGGAGGAGCACTGGCTTTGCATGCTGGCGTCTTAATTCGAAGTTACGAGTGGTCACTTCTATTGACGGGTCCCTAGTTTCGGCAGCAGCTTAAAAAAATAAATAAACCCTCCATACGGGACCTACAAAACGTGTAAAATCTGCGTGGACGTGCTAGACGAGATCCACAGAGAACATTCGAAATTTAAATGGAAAAAACTAAATGGAACAGACAACTGAGAGAGACTTGAGACTACCTAGGGGGATACACAGCGCACTGTATTCGGCTGTTTCAAAATACGGCTGTTGTAGAGATGCAAATTAACCGCCACATTTCCTAGAAGACAGAAAATATCTCGGCAAGCTGAGTGAGCATCAGCTTCCCAGGAATGACTCTGCTCCAGTCAATAGCTGATTGTTCTTTTAGTAGATTCCTTTCCTATTTCGATGTCACCATTCATAAATAGGGATAAATACAAGGGCAGAAATGTCTTCCCGCACACTGATAGCAAGATTCACAATATCATGTCGACAGTGTATGGAAGTTTAGAAAGGAGAGTTCTACGAATAAACAATAAACAAGATGGCAGATTGGGTTCTTTATTTTAAAAATTTCAGACGGTTTCACCGGTCACGCGAAAATGTAATTTCGTTGACCCGTTAAGAAACGTACGGCCTGCGTGGACCCTATATTCGCGATAGCCGAAAGCTGCACAGAAGTACTTGCCGATCACCTGCACTGACTGTCACGAAAGATGGGCAGTAAATGTGGAAAGTAAGAAAGGTAGAAGGGTAAAGCTGTCCTTGTCCACGTCGTGAAAGCATGTGGGAGGAGTAGACGTGTAACTCCACTCATTCTTAACCTCGGCGGTAGATGCAAGTGAGTGATCAACTTTACTCCCCTGTCGCTTTATTCCGGTAAGGAACCCGCCGCCCATTGGCTAAGAGGCTGGTTGGGCTCCAGAACCTGCATGGACGTTGTGGAGAAAAGAAAATCTGCCCCTGTCGGGACTGGAACCCCGGACCGTCCAACCTTTAGCGTACCCACAATAGCGACTGAGCTATTCCGGCTCACAAATGTGGGAAGTGTGAGTGGGAATTAATTTGCACCCTTAAGTAAGGTATGAGTCTTACTGAGCCGGTTTTCACGAAAATCGCCAATGCTGTACAAGTTGTAAATCAGACCCTCCCAACCCCGTGGAAAGAGGGCAATATGTTGTCCGCGACACAGTGTTATGCTGCCCACTGCGACATTTGAAATGAGAAACCGTCTTTTAACTCCACCTGGCACAGCTGGGGTGGAAGCCGTATAAATTTTGGAAAATTGTGAACTCTTTACTTATCGATACATACATTACGTTTCTAAATTTAATGTGTTCCATGTCCGTGCATTATATTATACAAAAACACTAATCACCAACAAATGCACAAAGAGAGTTTTATCATCAATTGTAACACACTCCTACATGTTTCGACCCTGCTGGGTCATCTTCAGGGAGAACTTTTTGTTATCGTTACACTAAGGTTGCACTTTATAGTTGGTTGAGAATGTGCTGTTGACTGGGTACCGTCTGGGCAGGCCCGGACCGCAGACAGTTCACGCCTCCAAAAACAACGCAGTACACAGTCAACAGCACATTCTCACTCAACTATAAAGTGCAACCTTAGTGTAACGATAACAAAAAGTTCTCCCTGAAGATGACCCAGCAGGGTCGAAATATGTAGGAGTGTGTTACGATTGGTGATAAAACTCTCTTTGTGCATTTTTTGGTGATTAGTGTTTTTGTATTAGGTTTCTAATTGACTTTGTCGAACAATGCTAAAATAACGACACCCCAGCCTAGGCTGTGAACTGAAATTTTTGTAAATTTCTGGTATTATTATCATCCTCTTCTTTTTCACATGCTGTATAAACAATACACAGGAACAATTACACAAGTATACTTATTCATTTTTTATTTTGAATGTTAAAGTGTATGTTGCCCGCATGCAAACCAAATTCTGGCGAAGCTGTCTGCTTCACATGAAAGGCTCAGATGACGGGCCAGCATCAGTTCTCGTGAAAATCGGAAAATCGGTTTAGACCTCATTACGTCATGTGATCTCCACAAAAGGCCTTCTTTTATTTCTTCTTCAATGGAAAAACAGCCCCTAATGGGACACGGCTTCCCCATTATCGCCGCTTTAAGATCACACTCAGACACACCACCCTCGATAGGACTCGTCTGGACGGGTGATCAGCCCGACTCAAGAGACCTCTACCTGACAACGCACGACACTCACAAGAGACAGTCATCTACGCCTCCGGCGGGATTTGAACCCACAATCCCAGCAAGCGAGCGACTGCAGACCCACATCTTAGACCGCGCGGCCACTGGGATTGGCCCTTCTTTTATTACTTTCTTAACAACGCTTAAATTTGTCAAAATAAAATGGCTTGAGAATTTGTAAATAATGTATGACGAACAAGTTCCGTAACTACTCTAAAAATATAAAGCGGTGGTCAGATGTCAGAACGTCCCACATAAGGATGCAAAACATAAACAAAGCAGGCTGTGAGTTTAGTCCATGGTCTCAATTATGGATGTTTAGTATCATCTTATTCTGTGCTTTCCCTGCAACCGAGGTGTAAAGAGACGTATAAAATTTCATTCGTGACTCTGTTATTATGAGTTATTGCCAAAATGGCTGTGATTACCTTCCAGGGAACTTGCAGCGAAAGTGTCCTGTTCTAAATAAGATAAGAATTTCTTTACATTACCAAAACCGTGCATTGTCATGAATCATACAATATCAAAGACCAACCACATGCACATTTTACGTATATCAAAATGTTTAAAATATAATTCTACATGTTTCGAACCGATAGCTGGTCTGAGATTGTCCAACCTGCAGTAATACACGCCGCCGTAATAACAGGAGGTTTGGGAGCACTGCACAAAAATCGACGGCTGCCAACGCTGAAGTTTTAAGACTTTACTTACTTTTAACATTTTCATAGCTGTATTATAAATAATTGTATTCAAGAGTTGTATTCATATTGCTGAATTGTATGTATGATTTTAGTTTATGGCATCCCTGAAGATGAACCAGTTATCGGTTCGAAACATGTAGGATTATATTTTAAACATTTTAATATATTTAAAATGTGCATGTGGTTGATCTTTGATATTGTATGACGTATAAGAATTTCTCCACTACATAACCGCAGTATTCCCCTGCGTCCTGTTGGCGGTCAGTGTTTGATGCAATGGCTTGGCCTCAAGTGTGCGGTGTGCTTCGAGGAAGCTGTGGGGGGGGAAGTGGCGTCGTAGTTTACGGCGGGCGGGGCTGGATGTGGTGCTAACATCCGATAGGCTAAAACGTTCAGGGATCCAATTCGGTCAGTTCATCCTAAAACAGGTTTGGGGATGGGGGAAAGTGATTCGCAGCGCATTGTAAGGAAGTCGTCACTGTCCTTATCTGTCAGATTAAACAAGACATCTCAGTGCCCAAAGCGTCTCCACTAACCTCAGCGTGTTTCATCTCGTTTGAATTGTGTACAGTAAATGTTATTGCCTTTAAGTTGAAGTCGGGAAAGAAAAGAAACAGCTGTGTGTGTGTGTGTGTGTGTGTCAGAGAGAGACGGAAGGCTCCGTGTTTATTAACGTCTGCTCCTATCTCTCTAGTCTCTCACACTGCCGGTTATAGTCTCGCAAGGTCAAATGTTCTCCCGTTGGACGTGATTTCAGGCGCGTTCGCAGAATTGCGAAAAGTGACTTTTATTTTCGTCAGGTCTGTCCGTCCGCATGGAGCAACTCGACTCTCACTGGACGGATTTTCATGATACGATATTTGAGTATTTTTCGAAAACCTGTCGAGAAAGTTCAAGTTTCATTAAAACATGACAAGAATAACGTGTACTTTACGTGAAGACATATGTACATTTATGATAATATCTCGCTGAATTCTTTTCGCAATGAGAAATGTTTCAGACAAAAGTTGTAGAGAAAATCAAAACACACATTCTATGTTCATTAACGTTTTGCCGAAAATTGTGCCGTTTATGAGATAATGTGGAAAAATATAGTACAGCCAGACAGGCCACAGATGACAATATAACACGGCGCATGCGCTTTGCATGCTGGATAACTAAGGTTACAGACATACACTCAAAATATGTAATACTTATTGCTTTTCCACGGCAACAATGGTTACGCGAACGCGCCTTAATGTTACGTTTATACGTACATTGCCTGTTGTTAAATATGGGATTCTTTTGTTTTAAACACATGAGTTCTTCTATGGCGCGCATTTTTTGATGCTTTCGCAAAGTTGCGAAAAACGACGAGTGTTTCGTCATACCTGTGTGTCTGTATCTGCACATGGTGAATCTCGCACTGGACTTGGAAAATTCGTGTCAGATGTTGTGTTGTCTGTTTGGCTGCTTTTTACATTTGTCGAGAAAAATTAAATCTGGTGAGAACCCAACAAAAATAAGACACTTGACAGGAAGACCTACGCACAAGCATTATCTGTCGCCATAATTGGTTTGTATAATTCAGGCGATCAGTGTTTTCTGCGAGGTACGTGCTGAGACAGAAACAAAAGTCATTGTTCAGATAGGGAGAAAACATTTCGGATACCAAAAACAGAGGAAAGCCTTAATTACAAGTACTTTGCTAGAATGCGGGGACAGTTTACGTTGCTTGTGTCCTGTAAAATCTGGAATTCAAACATTTCAAAGACACACATCTTCAGCTTTGTTCTTGCAGCTATACATGAATTTAACACGCGTGGAAATTAACAGCGCGAAACGCCATCATTGTTATGCTGGGATGAAATTTTCTTACTTGTTTTCTTCGAACTTCTAACAAACTTCGGACGCATACTCAGGCATTAATTAGACAAACGCCTTCGCTGTACATGTAGGCACTTATCTTTTACTTTCATATTATAGCAGTTATTCGTCGCTTCCGAAACATCCGCACTACGAAAGACGACGGCGGTGTGAGACGGTACGTCCGCATTAATTTGGACGTCCATATGTGTGTTGTGCCTGTGTATTTAACTGGCTGGTATCAGTTTACTTAGAACCAGATTGTGTTAGCTCGTTAGGTAGATTTTGGTGAAAGTGTGCGGGGGTTGTATGGGGCAGTATGCCAATAAAGCAGATGATTTGTATTTCAGATTTAAAAGCATAGGCTGTTGCCAGTATGCTGGCGTCTCTATATTCCTATGTATCCCGTGCTCATTTCATTAGCCAGCGATGCAAACGAAGGCTTCAGCATCTCTTCTGTATTTATTTGTATGTCCATCTCCTCTTTTCTCTAATTGTAAAACACATTCGAGAGATTGTGCCTCTTTTCGAAAGTGTCTACGTCAGTAAACACGTCGTTGATCGAATTTCTCATTCTACAACCCCTAGGCATGTGCTGTGCATTAATCTGTTTTTCATCGCTTGTAGATTAAGCTAAGCTGTTTAACCCTTTAAGGACGAGGCGTATCTGTTTTATATAAGGATTCAGCGCGTACCGCGCTGTAAACACTCTACTTCGGTTATAAAAACCAGTCTCTTAATGTTTTATAAGGCAAAAGTTGCTGTTTGTTCTGAGATCCGTACAAAACACATAAACGCAATGTGCGCACCACGTAGAATTTTTTAATGTTAAACCTGGTGGTACGTAAAGTTACCGCTAGGCTTTAAAAGGTTAATGTCGTTTATTTGACGACAATATCAATGTTTCAAACAATAAAGTGGAGGTGGTAGAATGGATTGAAAGTGGTATGGAAACAAGGGTCTGTGGCCTAGTGGTGGGAATAGCCCGGAATTTCTCGTGAAAGACGAAGAACAACCACGTACTCTGTTACGTCACTCAGTACAGCGGGTGTCGCAACCGATATTGAATATGGCACGGCCTGAGCAGAGGCCTTGCCAACAGGACCGACCGTAGCAGCAGTGGAACTGTGGGCGAAAACAGTCTCACGCCCAGCACACACATAGTATTTCTATAAGATTAACAGTTGGTGTGTCGAGCGATCTCTTATCGAAAATAGTGTATAATAATTAAATGATAACGATAGTAATAATTTGATTCTATTGAGTCGCTCTGCAAGTTCTTTCTAAAGCTGCGGTAAGACGGATGATCAGTAGGAACGATGGGAAGGAATTTGGAACTGAGCAATAAAAATGACGAAATATGTTGACACTATCTTGGGCTGAGTAAAATCACGAAAGTTCCCTGTCAGATTGTAGGTGTGCATCCGAATGTAAGTTTATTGCTAATTGGAGTCACAAACGTCGGTCGGCAATTGCAAAGAAGTTTATAATTACCGTAATTTAACATTATAAGCAACTACATTACAGTGCTAAGTTGTACCTACGTACAGTGCTAAGTCGTCTTTACGTACAGTGCTAAGTCATCCCTACGTACA
This sequence comes from Coptotermes formosanus, assembly GCA_013340265.1. Classification (NCBI taxonomy): domain Eukaryota; kingdom Metazoa; phylum Arthropoda; class Insecta; order Blattodea; family Rhinotermitidae; genus Coptotermes; species Coptotermes formosanus. The sequence goes on along the minus strand of BLKM01009501.1, from coordinate 2,335,864 downwards.
GTGCTAAGTCGTCGGTACGTACAGTGCTAAGTTGTCCCTACGTACTGCGCTAAGTGTTCCCTACGTAAAGTGCTAAGTTCTCCCTACGTACAGTGCTAAGTTGTCCCTAAGTATAGTGCTAAATTGTCCCTACGTACAGTGCTTAGTTGTCCCTATGTACAGTGCTAAGTTGTCCCTATATAAAGTGCAAATTTTTCCTTACGTACAGTGGTAAGTCATCCCTAAGTATAGTGCTAAGTTGTCCCTACGTAAAGTGCTAAATTGTTCCTACGTACAGTAATAATTCGCCCCTACGTACAGTGCTAAGTTGCCCCTACGTACGGTGCTAAGTTGTCCCTACGTACAGTGCTAAGTTGCCCCTACGTACAGTGCTAAGTTGTCCCTACGTACAGTGATAAGTCATCCCTACATACGGTGCTAAGCTGCCCCCACTTACACCACTAAATTTTCTCTAGGTACAGTGCTCTGTGTACGGAATACTAATACGTAATTGCATATATTCGTACACAGCGCTACCGTATTTACTCTACACAGAGGCTTTTATGCGCTGTTTGAAGTCCATTTTTAATTGCAATATAACGGATGGTGGAAATCGCTATGTTTTTCTATGAAAAACTAAAACAAAGTGAGTAAACCTCGTATATCATATAATCAGAATGATATATAAATTTACTCTACGCATTTACATACGTACGAGTATATTTATTTGTTTGGTTATTGCTGGTGATACTTTCAAAGGCAAAGCTAGGGGCGTGTCACTTGCACAGTGATGACGACAGAGGATTGGAGGACGAGACAAAGCCATTACCGTGCCCTTGCTTTCTTACCTACAAGAACAGGCCCGTCCGCCAACTTAGCTAATTCCTTCATCGGCCAGAAACTAACAGATAGCATATAAACAGGGTTAGACCGTTACAGTCTATAGTAAAAGCAATTTTTTCAAATGTACTACTATGGCGTCCTACCTAATTTTGTTACACCATCTGCAGGTGGACTTGTGCAGTCTTTAGGAACGATAAATTCTCTCCAGCTGCTAAGCTACCTGACGTCAGTTCCTCTATGTTCCCACGCTTCTAATCCTGGCTGCTGATGGCGTCGCTTCTTAAAAATATTGCCTAACAGCGAAACACGAATCGTCTTACAAAACTTGACAATACTGACGTGAAACAAATGAAAGCCCCAAATTTTTGCGGTATTCGCTGCACTCAGTCCAGTTAGCATCACTGACATGTGAGCAGCTCCAACTGACAAGGCATGATTGAGTACATTTCGTGTCAAATGTCAGTAACGCACACAAACTTTATTCACAATTTGCTGTGCACAGTCTGAAAGATGACGTTTTGCAGAATACAAACAATCAGTAGGCTCGTCCTTCGCCGCGGCACGCTGGGCGACTCAGAGCTAGCCCACGTCTATTGTGCGCCATGTTTATTATTATGTTCTGTTTATGTTGAGGTATACCACGCACGGTCTTGTTTAAAACTTCTGCTGGATTAACAGATCACGCTCTTTATTAGATAGGGTTTAATGATTCAGGACACGGTTGAGGATGTTACATATAAACGTAGCCACTGACATTAAAATATTTCATTCATGACCTTGGCATTGCTCTTGTAACAAAAATAAATGGCCCTCCTCCAAAAGTAAATACCTTACCAGAATTCCTACCGTTCGCTGTTGGCAATATTGTCAAAATATCTCATCAAAATCTTAATTTATCTCCACTGTCACACATAGTTCTGCTTTGTATGGTACATAATTTACTGACAGCAAGCTGATCGTGTATTTGTATTAAAAGAATAACGAAATCTGTAACGACTTATTCTGTAGAGTGTGCATCTAGTATCTGGAATAATGAAAAATACTCGTATGTAGCAGAGAGTGGAAAGGTATTCCTGCGTTTAGAAATTAACAACGGCCTTAACTGGAAGAATCATATCGATAAAATGATTCCCGTGTTATGTGGACTATGTTATACAGTCAGGCATGTATTTCACTTTAGAAACACTGGCACTTTCAGAAAATTTATTTTACCTCTTCACTCTGTAATGAAATACAATATTATTTTGGATGGTAATTCGTATTCCAGTTAAAATACGTTTCTTCTAAAAAGAAAAATTGTTAGATTTATGTTTGGTGCAAAACCCAGAAGATCATGTACTAGAAGTCTGTTTTAGGGATTTTAAATCTTCCACGTCAAGGTGTATTTAAATTAATAACCTTCACCTGAAGCAACAAAGAAATAATTTTAAAAACTCAGCGTTACGCAGTATTACTACAAGGAGTGAGAAACATATGCATGCAGAAATTAGAATATTTTCCTGTTTTCGGGAAAAAACTTATTCCTTCTCAGTCGACAGTAAGTAACCTCTACGGCTGTTACAACGTTACTGAATAACCCAAGCATATATTACTTGGACATCAGAAACACAACTCTTATAACACCATGACAGTTTGTTCTGAGACAGTTAAGCTCAAATCACTTCGCCAAAACCTACTTATTTATAAAGTCATTGTTTAATCATCAAATTTTTTAAAAATATGAAGAACAGATTTCGCACAAGTTGCGCTTTGTGTACTCGTCTTTCTGCTTCACTAGTTCTTACCTGCTAGCAATGTTCCCTCTAAGCTGCGCGGGTGCGCGGCCGCGCAGTAACTGAAATGCTCCCGCACACACTTGCTTCCTGCCGCGTAGCTGGAATTTTTCAATTTTCATAATAAATATTCTTATTATGCATATTAAAAAAACGTCTAGGTGCCGCACAGTCGTCAGGTCGTGTAAAAATTTTCTGTTCAGAGCAGTAGAAGGTCCGCGCAGCTGTAAAAAGAAATAGAGGGAAAGTTGCGTTCCAGGTTTGAATATTCGCCGCAGAATTTTATTAACGAACGTCTAAAGAGCATGTTGTCCTTCAGGGTGGTATAATATCAAACACCGGATAATGCTGCATAAGGTATTCTTACCATAATATGTGTACTTGGCGAATATTTGTAGCCAACAATCAAAATTAAAATCACGGTTCAGTGCCTCGACAAAATAAATGACAAAATGCTAGATTTGAGCTTACCATAGCCGTGTATTTTAGGATTTATATATTTTCTCTGATGTGACACTGTCGCTGGGTTAGAGATTCCACATGGTTCTAAGGAATGTAGTGCCTTTATCTTCAGTGTTCAAAGGGCTCAGGAAGACTAAGTCCTCCAATGCCAAAATTGTTACAGAAAGGTAAGGATACATTTGTGCCTCTGCACGCCAGGAAGGCGTGTGGGGGAATCGAGGTATAGCTCCACTCACTCTTAATTTAGGAAATAGATGGAAGTAAGCGGTCAGTTTTACGTCTCATCCTTTTTAGTCCCACGGGAAGAACCACACCTAAAATGTTAATAGGCGGCTGGGTAGGCCTCGGAGTCTCTCAAGAATTGTGGAGAAGATGAAACCTCTTGTCTTTGTCCAGCATCGAATAACGGAACGTCGAGTACATGGTCTGGTTACTATTCTGACTGCACTATCTCGGCCTCAAGAATTATCTCAAAAGGCAAGGAAATAAAACTGCATAATTTCCATTAATTAAGCTGGAAAACTGAGACCAGAGGTTTCATTAAAACTGATAACATAAGAATGGAAGTGGGTGCACACGTGTAGTGTGCATTGGTGGACTAATCTGGCATATTATAGGACAGTGGTGAGCACTATCCTTCCATCTACAAAAGCCAGAGAAAAAAATCCATACAAATTTCATCAGTCTGAAAATTAAAAGTTACTTTTATGGCGGCATGTCATTGCCTATTTTGGTACTACTGACCTAGTAATATGCACGTTTAATGAACCTCTTCGATTGGAATTTCATAATGGAAGCAATCTACGCACCGTGTTAATAATCTTTCCAGTAAAAAGTTTGTCTTTAACAAAGAAAACAATTACGAGACACCAGTACTTGCTCGATCCATTTATTGCGTCTGAAGCCAATGCTATGCAGCCAACCACACGAGCATATAGTGCGGGGTATCTAACATCACGGCGCAACGTGACCAGTTGCTCTTAAAGTTCCTGCAGTTGAATTCTAAGAAGGAGCAGGAATATGAAAACAACTCTTCTGGCAGTGTTTTCGTATGACTTGTGCTAATGGTACGCGCACATTCACAGCCATCTTCCAGGTTTTTGAAGAGAGGAACAAAGACAGAAGAAACTTATTGCTCCCACTCTCCCTATTTTAAGCACTGGCCCCTCCTATCCTTGATGACGGAGCCTTCAATGACTCCGTCAATATTTACTGAAAGTACGAAGTAAGAGGGGACGTTTCGTGCAGGAGTGGACTACAGCCCACAAACACAGCTGTAAAGTGTAAATGCTTTGCAAAACGGAAAATGAAGCTCTGTTTCACTGAGTTTCCATGCGCTGCACTCTGTCAGAAGTCTTGTTTGAAATAAGTCTCTCCAAATTGTATCTGCGGTTCAGAGTTCGAAAGACTTTAATGGACTTCTATTGGAATCTTACAAGTGCAGGACGTTCTGGGTTCTGTTGTGGCAATGAATATATGGAAGGACAGATGAATTAATTGATTTTTTGACAGAGATATGTGGATGGAAAACGGACAAGATGAAATGTTAAATTCATATTTTTTTCAATAATTTGTCTTAGTGTGAATATCTGGTCAATAGTGGACCATCCTTTTCTAAATTCGCATTGGTAGTCACCCAGTGTCTCTTCAGCGAACCACGTTCCACATACTGTGTCAGGATATTTGTAAATATTTCATATGTCACATTTAGAAGAGTAATTCCTCTATAGTTTTCACATCATAGTTTATCGCCCTTTTTGTATATTGGACACGTATGCTATGTCACAAAATTAAATTATAAAATGTACGTTAGACTTGTAAAATCGTTCAGCTTTTAGATGTTGCTGGATGACGCGTAAGCCAAAGTGAATCCCTCAAACTTCACAGGACAACACAAGATGGTTGAATGCGCATATATATTGGTATCCTTGAGTTTTAGGCACCTTACACCACACTGCGACCTGTAAGACTGGCCAATTTTTCAGACAGCATTCAGTGCAATGATATTTTAATTACGTAGGCTAATGTTCCTGCTGTTTATGTTTTGCCAGTCATAGAAGATTCATGTACACCGGTCCCAGTCTTCAAGAGACCCTCTTATTTAAATACGTATTATTACCAATATTACAATATTAAATGTTTACTTTACTGTGGTGAAGTGCATGTTTTCCCTGCTAATACTGCTTTGCGAGAAAGTACTCACAGTGCCATGTATTGTGTTAAAAAATTGCAGCTGCAAAAGCGAAGCCGGACGGAATGTGCTAGACTGCGCTGCTGTGGCGAGATCTCGTGGACGCGGCTTGGCATGTAATAAAATGGGAAAATTTTGACATACTGAGAGACTATTAATTTCTCAAGGCGGCCTGCCTTCTACGGAGTTAGTTTAGCTAGTCAAAATATCTGTAACTTTGTTTCCTTGTACCTTAGCTTTACCTTTTGTGCAGTCGAAATCAAAGTGGTGTTTCAGGTGAATAAGAGGCAGAAGTAGCGTTGTCCTGTTGGGGGGTAATGTTTCGGATAAAGTCGGCCTGTAATTATACGAAACTCGGAGACTTCACACAGGGTAATGCGTTGTATTCTGAAGTATGGAACTGGATATCATTCGTATAAAATCCAGCTTAAACCAATCAAACCCATGCTGAGGAGGAGCACCCTGTGAGTCTCCCAGGGCCACTCAGTTAATTCCCAAAATGACAATCCTCACAGCAATTAGTTTTCTCTTCCCAGCTGCCTTGTATTTTTTCCCTCCATACAATACCCTTTGTAATATTTTTCACGTCTCTGTTTTCCCCTTTCTTGGTAGTTTCTCGCTGTTTCCCTTCGGTCCGTAATCATGTCTTTCTTTCCTACGTTTCTTTTTCACTTTCTTAAATTATCTCATTTTATTATTCTTCACATCTTTGTCCAGTTCTTCCCTCTTCTCTTTTGTCATTCTTTTACATTTCCTTATATCTTTTTCTTTGTACATCTTCCTTCGCGTCTTCTGTCATTCTTATTCCGTTTTTAACTTCTTGAGTTCTATTCCGTCGATTCTATTTTTATCTGTCATCCAATTCTTTAATTCTTATCTCAGTTCTCTACTGCCTAAAGATCAGTGAGCTGAATTCAGACGACAGGCTTGATGCCGCTGTTACCAAGGTCTCGGAAGGACAGAGTGGAAGTGCTTCTTTAAAACACGTGACGCATTTTCACCTCAAGTGAAACATTTAATGGAAGTACGGGTTGCAAGATGAAAAGAGCTCGCCCTTCCCCAACCCCCAAAACCGCTACGTATTATAAACCACTGTTGGTTGTAAGAAAATATTTTCAGAGGGGTTGGAATGAATGAAATATTTAGAAGCTTCTAGCTGTGTATACGTCACAGCAGTAACACAAACTGGCAGTTATAAAATTCACTGCTTCCCGTTATGTCAAATTAATGCTAGTACTTATTTTCAAAACTTAGAAGCTTAGGCGCATAACCTCAAAGTGAATGCCCACCACGGGACTGTACCTTTAGACCTCATGAAATAATCAGCAATTTCAACGCACAGAATTCCTGCAGGCAAAGCTTTCTGCTCATCAGTAATTTGCCTTGCTTCTGCATAACCCGAAACATTTTACCAATTTAACAGAAGTTCACTTGTGGACAGTATCCAAAATATGAGTGCACTCCTCAAACTTAAACCCCGCTTGCTTTTAGAACAACTTTAATATTACACTCTATCTGCACCTATGTTCCTTTTTATCCCTTAATTCCTTTGGATTTATGCAGAGGGTCCTGCTGTATTACACGCGCAACGAAACAAGGTGTTGCTATTCTTTTGATGTTCACCTAATAATTCTTGGGGGAAGTTTATGAGTTATGGAGGCCGTCATTATGTAACGCGCGGCTGATACGGAAGGTTCACGTTTGGAGAAGTGCAGAAGCTGTAGTCGGCCGAACTGCCTTCTAGTTCCAGTCTCAGTGCGGGACTGTAAATGGGACAGACACAACCCAATGGCTGGGTCTCCCTAGGGCAGCCTTCCTTTCTTTCCATAAAGAGCCCGATGAGTGGTAGTGGGGGACAATGGCGCCACTGGTGCTGAATGTGGGATGGACGCACAGCCAGCAACACTGCATTTCCAAGCCCCTCGGTTATTCGAGCTTCATGTTTATTTTTATTCCTTTTCATTCCTTTCTCTATTCTTGTCCATTCTCGTGTATCGTAACTTCTTTTTACATTAAAATGTTTGCTGAATCTACCCTTTATATGTATCTTGAAGTTTTGCGTGTAAACTTTTATATTTTTACGTTCCATTTTTATTTTTTCTACTTCTTTCAAAAACTATTTATGACCTCTTCTGTCCTCATTTCTTCTGCTGTTAGAAATAAGGAATGACTAGACGGGGATTCGGAAAGAAGCGTTTAAAATGTATTATTTTACCGGATCAATAAAATGCATATAAAAATTTAAACAGAAGCATATATGGGAAGATAATATTAACCTTTTAAAGCCTTGCGGTAACTTTACATACAACCAGGTTTAACGCTAAAAATTCTACGTGGTGCCCACATTGCGTTTATGTGTTTTGTACGGATCTCAGAACAAACAGCAACTTTTGCCTTATAAAACATTAAGAGATTGGTTTTTATAACCGAAGTGCAGAATGTTTGCAGCGCGGTACGCACTGAGTTCTTATATAAAACAGATACGCTTCGTCTTTAAAGGGTTAATGTAGACCATATAGAGACAGGAAGNAATGTTTATGTGTTTTGTACGGATCTCAGAACAAACAGCAACTTTTGCCTTATAAAACATTAAGAGATTGGTTTTTATAACCGAAGTGCAGAATGTTTGCAGCGCGGTACGCACTGAGTTCTTATATAAAACAGATACGCTTCGTCTTTAAAGGGTTAATGTAGACCATATAGAGACAGGAAGTGACTATATGGATTGGACTTAGCCGGCCTAATGTCGGATCCAGTAGAGGTTCCGTGTGAACAAAGTGACAAATTTTGGGTTCTATAAAATGCGACAATTTTCTTAGCCCGCTTTCTGTTAGATAATTGTGCAACTCTTCACGTCTTGGTGTAATTTGCCGTTGTGTGCGGTACAACATTAAGGGCGCACCAAATGTGCACGGGATTTTAGTTGGATTGACGTAATTACTTTACAGTTGTTATGGAAACAAAAGTCATTGCGGCCTAGAGGTCAAGTTCTCGTTAATATTCGTGAAGTGGCTGGAACAGAAACCGGCCATCCTCTCAAGTCGTGGGTCCAGAAACCGGTTATCCTGTGCGTCGTGGGTCCAGAAACTGGCTATCCTATCAAGTCGTAGGTCCAGAAACCGGTTATCCTGTGCGTCGTGGGTCCAGAAACTGGCTATCCTATCAAGTCGTGGGTCCAGAAAGCGGCTATCGTGTGAAGTCACGGGTCCAGAAACAGGTTATCTTGTGAAGTCGTGGGTCCAGAAACCGGCTATCCTGTGCGTCGTGGGTCCAGAAACTGGCTATCCTATGAAGTCGTGGGTCCAGAAAGCGGTTATCCTGTGAAGTTATGGGTCCAGAAACCGGCTACCCTGTGAGTCGTGGGCCCAGAAACTGGTTATCCTGTGAAGTTGTGGGTCCAAAAACCGGCTATCGTGTGAAGTCGTGGGTCGAGAATCTGGCTATCCTGTGAAATCGTGGATAGAGGAACAGGCTGTCCTGTGACTTGTGGGTCCAGAAACAGGCTATCCTGTGAAGTCGTAGGTCGAGAAACAGGCTATCCTGTGAAGTCGCAGGTCGAGAAACAGGCTATCCTGTGAAGTAATGGGTTGAGAAACCGGCTAACCTGTAAAGTTGTTGGTCCAGAGAAAGGCTATGTTGTGAATCTCCTGAGTGTTAAAGCAAAATGTTGGAACAGTTTTTCAGATGTTTTCATGACTTCTTTCTTCTGTAATATTCGTGACTGTTTACTTATTAATCATCTTACAGTGTTTACAGAGTGCGAGCTGTGGGCAGCGTCGTCAAAAAGTAGATAAGGAAAAAGCATATAGTTGTACACGGGCGGTATTTAAACAAACACCAAAGGTAAGACTGAATTTCATTTTACTCCTTTTTCGCATTTCTATATTAGCGGCTCTTGTGAAAGCTTGTTTGTTCTTCAGTCCCAACACACGTAACAAATCGGCAACCCCTGAACTCTTCGTTGTGAGATTCAGTACCACAGCAGGCATTTAATATTAAGGCCAATGTGTATTTGCGGTCTTAAGTACAGCCCGTTTCATTAACTACACACGGAGCGATAAAAGGACGTTTGGAATTGAAGTTTCAGGCACATGTTTTATGGACAGAAATTTTGTCAGTTAATGTATTCAATTTATTGTACCAATTAAATACACATTATTAGTTACATATGACTGTTAAACACGTATATCCAACATTCCACTACCAGATGCACCAGTATTAATATGTATAAAATATGTTTATCATGTAAGAACTATTTTAATCATCTTTTAACCAAGAGTTTTTTTAAACAGTACAAGGTGTATATTTCATGCATAAATGACAGCAAAACGGAGCCTACTACAGACTGTGGAACCGTGTAAATAATAGCTTATCACTGGCAGATTGCGCTTCCTGCAGAGAGTACAGTTCTACCGAAACCTGTCGGAGCTACGTCTTTGATATTCATAAGTATTTAACAATGTGCGTTTGGTTGGTACAAATTGAATACATCGCTCTGAAAAAGTGAACGGAATGGACAACTTTAAAATAAGTTGTCCCGTTAAGTACGGTTTTCAAGATAATCTATGATTATCTCGAAAACAGTAAAAACGGGCGCTGTATGTGCAATTCCGAACTTGAGATTATGATCAGCATTTCAAAATTGTTCCTGTATAGGCCATCCAATGCTCCCATGTGGAAAGCAAAAGGAGGGTTTGATTACGTTTAGAACGCACGTAAAAGTCAGTTTCATTCAATTAGTGTAGTGCTTATTATATGAAGGCTTCAAAATACATACGATACATAAGGCATATATATATACTACACACACACACACACACACACACACACATGCGCGCGCGCGCGCATATTTGGCTTAGTTTATGTAACAGCAATGAAAAGTGAAGGTTCAATATTGGCTGTTTATTAACTCAGCTTACAGGTTAATTTTTATTTTTCGCCAGTTTGAATATGTAGAAATATGTAGGTTGATTCATGGATTATAGACATAAACGTAGGCGATGATTTCCTAGGCCTTTGTGATCAGGAAACTTCATATCAACCTGTGTTGGATTTTGGACGCTCATAAAGTTACGAATTCTTGAAAGGCAGAACAAAGCTAACAACTGTTGACAAGATATGGAAAAAATAATGAACACACTGCCTGATATATTTAAGGTCTGAATTTCATTTCACTAATTTACACTGACCTCCACTTAAACCAGTTTTCGTAAATCCCGCACTCAGCCGCACATCACCTAGCCGCTGCGTTGTGAAAAGCGCGAGTTGTTTGTTGCAGCTTCCGCTGACGGTTCCTGATGCGGTCTGGTGCATCGAAAGTGCGAACGAGCAATATATCTCGCGTACACAATTTTTTATTCATCCCAGAACACAATGATACAATTGACTTAATTCTGGATACCTGACTGGCCTATTGCTTTGACCCCCACGCCCAATCCAACGTTCAGGGAAAGATCGTTAAAGAAATTTGTAACTGAAAGTGAATAATAAGGAGATGCTCCATCATGTTGGAAGTATACACAGCCTCGTTTATTCACAGGCATTTCTTCAAAAAATGTGGGGCAATCCTTCCTGCAGAAATCGTTGGTATACCTCTCCTGTAAGAAGACCTTCGAAGACGAAAAGGGCCAATCAGCCGATCGCCCAGACTTGCACACTGCACATTTACACTGAAAAGCACTTTAAATCTGCTTTACACATTGGCGTGAGGATTCTTATCCGACCACACATAAGAACTGTGTGTGTTATGGACACTCTAGTGGTAGAATTGTGCCTTGTCAGTCAGTAAACAGGATGTCACGATTCAACCGGCGATTTCCATTGAGCCAGCTGCAAAATTCGGGCCTCTGAACCAAATCGCCATGTCTGAGATGTTGCACTCGCTACACACGGTATGGGTAGATGCCCTCTGCTTGCAGTGTTGTCCATACTGTTGTCTGGGGAACATCAAGACATCATGCAATTATTCGCGTACTGGCACGTGGACTACACTCTACCATCTGAACAATGATTTCTTGTTCATTGACACCTTGAGTAACGTCGCGCTCAGCTGTATCACGAACGTGGGCAAGTACACTGGCATCTCGCAGTGTCTGGTAAACTCTTCATGCGGTTCGGAAAAGGTCGCTGGCATTCAGCTGCGACACGGACTGCTCTACAATCCCAAAAACCGTACAAATTAGTCATATTCGCACACTTTGCAATTGAAAATGTAAACAACATCTTGAACGTGATCAATACTCCGAGACAAGAACGCCTACTTAACTACACGTACGTAAGAGAATGTCCCTTCTATCTCTCTCTCATTACGAAATTACCGTCGTAATTGGCGGGACCCCCATAAAGCGGAATGACCGAGAGCCTGGCTGCCCGAGCAGGGTGGCAACAAAGGCGTGCAAGTGCAAGAGACAAGCCTGGAATTTGCTTGTATCAACCACTGTCAGTGGTAGAAACAAAGTTTGTTGAAAGTCGCGTGGTATATAACAGACTCCACGAGTTCTGTGCGCTGTTCACATGACAGGGTTTATGTGAATCAAAATACACCTATAGCACCATAATCGCTGAGAACAGGAAAGGGGCCCGAGACTATAGGAACTTTTTGATCATAAATACCTAAGAATTTATCTGCTACAGTTATGTCCAAAATTCATGAATCACCCTGTGTATAAGAGCAATAACATTCTTCAGCACAGTGCTGTAATTAAAACTAATTGTTGTGCTGACGACCCAAGTTATTTATTGTGTTTAACATTAATCTATAACACAAAGGGGATGTACAAATTAAGAAAAAAGGGCTTCATTATTTTTTATCGCTTTTATGGTTTCTTTTAGGTTAAACTATAAGCTAACAGGGAAGAATGTTGGTGATTTCAGGCTTCCGCCGCGATGTTGAAGAGATCTTCGCTCTTCTGGGGTGTTACGCAGCGTGGAGTTTTAATCCTTTATCGTCAAGAATCAAGAAGTCCAAGAAGAATTTTCTTCTTGGACTTTTTTACCCTTGAAATGGGATCGATATGATGTCCCGAAACGTCGGTGAAGTAATACTACTCGAGGCTGCGCAATACTCCAGAAAAGCGCAGATCTCAGGGACCAATGCTGGTGGTATTACAGTATAAGTCATGTAGGAAGGCAAATCACCAAATCTGCCTTAAATAAAATTCTTGTCATCAACATGTACTACCTGTGCATTTCTCTCCCTCCTAACGACAGAATTCTGAGTCTCCCATTATTTTGTGTCTATCACGTTTGCTAACTCAGTGTTTGCTGATTTACCGGTTACAGAATTCCTGCTGCAAAACACATAGAGCGCGTTTCCTTGGGGCCCGCTCCGATAACTTGCTTACGTCGCAATCGTAGTGTGCAAATTGTGTTAGTTCTGGATCCAGACTGTTTTGCGGTAATAAAGTTGGCTGCAAATACGGTGACGGAGTGAAGTTCTTCGTAAAATTCTTTGATAGGAAGTAAGAGAGTGGGAAACCTACGAATCGGTGGAAAGATTCAAAGCAGGACCCCCTCTTGGCGGCCGTCGATTGTGTCCTTTGTTCGAGTTAAGATGCGGATGGATCAGCGTATCCGGTAGAACAGTAAGATCGTGACTTATGTCATTGCAACTCACGGTACGAGTTGTGCAAGAAGGTCTTAAAGCCAACCGGAAATATTTTGTTTATTTACTTACTTCATCATCATCATGCAGCCTGTCTTAAGACAGGTCATGCTGGGGGATGCTGATAAGCCTTTGGCTTTGTAAAAAGTCAACGAGCTACAGACTTTACAACGATACATCACTTAAAGTACCCCCGTGAATTCAACGCACTTCTTATCCCACTGCTGCAGCTTCTTTAAACCATCCACGTAGAATGCTGAAGGTTGGGCTGCAAACCAGTCGTCTGCAGCAGACATGGCATCCTCAGTGGTCGAAAATTTCTTCCCCTTCAGATTTTTTACAAGTATGGGAACAAATCGTAGTCTGAAGGGGCCCAGATCAAGTGAATAGACAAGGTGTTTCAGCACTTCCAAAGCGAGCTCTCCACTTAAGTAATGCAAATGCGCAGAACTGCCCACCCCACACAGTAATACCGCGCACTTTTCGGTGTAATTTTGTGTCCTTATACCAGCGCTTTCATCTTACCACAATTACAAGTTTATTTAATAGAACTTATTTGCAAGCCCACTCCGTGCTCCTGAAGGACAAGAAAGAAAAAAAGAACTTTATTTGACAATTGGGGCACGTGGTGGCGCAGTTCGTTGAGACACTGCGCTATAAGCTGCAAAGTGGCGGGTTCGATTTCCGATGCAGTCATGGGGATTTTTATTAGACCTAATCCTTCCAGCCTCACTATGGCCCTGGGCTTGACTCACCCTCTAACAGAAATGAGAACCAGACATACTTTCTGCGGGGTAAAGGCGCCCGATGTGTAGGCTTGACAACTTCACCTTTATGTGCCGATTGTCTTGAAATATGGGAGCCTCAACCTCCTGGAACCCGCAAGGCCTGTCCAGGCCTGTAATGGGATTGCTTTGCCTTGCTTTATTGAACGATTACGACGAGAGACGACACTGAATTTGAAAGCATATCATGTAGCTGTACAAATTTCAAAATTAATTAATGCAGTAAATTTTACCAGCGTCTGACTTTAAGATGCTTCGTCTGACATTTCACCTTCTTGATACACAAAATCGCACTATAATTCTTCGAAGAATCACATTCCGTCCCTTCTGAGTAAGAACACTTACACACGTGTAACACAGGTTTTACGTCTTGTCTAAATTCTCCAGACTGAACACACGTCTGCGCGGATGGTACCAGCATCATCCAGCTCCTCACTGTCACAAGGTTTCTTCACATTCCTCAGTTTCGTTCTCTTCTCCTTGGCTTGTAGATTTCCGTTACTATTGACCACTGCCTCCAGAGATGCCACAGGGCCAACCCGAACTCCCATGTAGACTTCTCGCAGAGTGAAAGCTGCTGGAGCACAAAAGTTGTCCTTGCAACTCCAGTGTCCAGAACAAAAATGTATGGCTTTTCCCTCTATGTCCCCACACGTTCCTTGGTTTTTTGCTGCGCACGGAGTAGCATCGTGTTTGTTGTGTGATCAAGAAATGCCTGCAAGAATCGTTATACAATGGCCCGTTTGTGTGACACAGTAGGCTGTAGGCCGAGGGCTTGCAGTTTGTGGCAGAGTATCCAATAAAGACCACGGGCGAGGGGGCGTGTCTGAAGCAGCAATTACATGCAAATCTGTGTTGACCTTGTCGGGGTGGGAGGCTAATGAAAAGCAATACATCACACCCTATCAACTCGTAGCCCTCAAAAGCACAAAGACACGTTTCATCAGGGGTACCTATAGCGCCGAAGTGACGTCACTTGTCAGTCATAACGCTGACTGCCTGTGGCCTAGACGACCGACATCCGATTCCCGGAAAGGAAAAGAATACACTGCGCCGCCATGTTTAGACCAGCTGTGGGACCCCTGCAATTTTCTTGCCAGTGTTAACGCATAGCAACTGTCGTAGGATAAAGAGGCCGAAACATGAAGCTGTAAAGCTTATCTGTATAGACAATTCACTTATAACGTAGCATTGTGGCACGTTACCGTATCCATTGTTGCCATCGAAAAGTAATAAAGATTTCCATTTGTATTGTTGACCTGCATGCAGCTGTCAACCATATAAAACCGTCAAGTTTTGCCAGGGAAACTGAAAAATTGTTCCCCTTGGCACTGTTGTCTATCGACAAAATATTTCGTACTGCTGTCAACAATATAAATGTACGTAGCTCTTAATATAAGTGCCCGATACTTTTCTCGGGTTTTAAACAAATTTGGAATTTCTGAATAAATGTTCGTAAAAATTCCGAATATTAATTTTTACGAAAATCTGTCAGTGGGAACTGCGTTGATACATGCGGACAGACATGACGAAGTTAATACGTGCTTTTCGCTCCTTACTCAAATTTGCCTGAAAATTCATGCAGCTATACTTCCACCCTGTCATATGTAAGCATGTTGTGCTCCCAAATTAAAGACAGACACAAATTTTCACATTCAGCTGTGTAATCGCACATACCTTAGTAACGAGTGACGCAGAATATGAACAGTATAAACAGCACTGTGCGAAATTTGAGGCCCAAAGAGCGGCGTTGCTGAAGATTCAGATCTTCTGGAATGTGACGCTGTGTTGTCGGACAAGTATATCCTGATGTTTCGAAACACTGTGGTGCCTCTATCTTCAATGTTGCGCAGTCTGAAAATTATTGTTCTTGGACTGCTTGACCCTGAAGTCGAAGGCACTACAATCCTTCGAAACGTCGGTAAGTACTCGCTAAGGACACGGCGTCACATCACAGAAGGCCTGTGTCCTCGTACATAATGCTACTAACCATGGGATGGTTGCTTTCAGCAAAGGAAATGCGGGTGCAATACACAACACGCCTACCTGGAAATGCGTTACAACGGGAAGTAAAACTACAGAGTGTTCTGAGAGAAAAACAATTATGATAATGCCTTCTTATCAGTGGATGGGCCGTCAGACATACGTTAACACGATCATCCGTCTGTCTCGTTTATTTATGATGATGAGGTCAGTAACCCTGCTTTCTGATCACTATGCAGGGAAATTAAATATATTTTATGGATAAATTTGCACAATCTGAATGCGTTATTGGAGACTAAACTTATATATGAGACATTTCATTCTTGAAGATGTGAAATTCAACGTGCCAAGGAATTAGCTAGATTACCCGTTCTTCTACCTGGCTTTTATTAAAATAATAATATGTATTGCCGAATTCTTGCTTAGTGCCTTTAGTTACATATATCGCTTTATTAAAACTGACAAACTTAAGAATTTACTGTAAGCTATTAATATAAAAATAAATTGCGATACATGGAACGCTGATATGTTTTTAACATTAAATTTGGATACTGAATACGAAAATGTGTGACGTCATCGATATGGTATACCGGCTGGTTATCTCGTGGCAGCAAGTGTCTTAAATGCTAAATATATGGCTTTTAGCCACTACGTGTCCTTCGGGCTGATCCTTCTGTCGTTTGGTAGTTCTGTATGCAAGAATAGCGACTTCCTAGGATTTCAGATGCCTATATTGGATAATTGCTACTTCTGTCTCTAAAACTGCATTACTTCTGATTTAGTTAAGTAACGATCTGCATTGCTAACTCCGTGGGGAAATCCTTCTTGAAAAGTCGATCCAGGATGTGTTTGTACAGGACATGAAACATGAAATTTAGTTTTCCCGTTCACAACAGCCCCAGGGGATTGCATCTTGAACCGGAGGCTTCTCTATTTCCATCTACTCTTGGGTCTAGGAATGTTCTCCTCACGTTTTCTGATTGAAATGCTGTGTGTATCCTCAACTCTCTCGTGCTTGTTACATGCCTCACAATCTAATCCTCCTTAATTTGGTTATTCTAATTGATTATCCTAATAAGATCCGGTGAAGTATACACATGATAAAATTTCTCAACATGTAAGGCTTTCCGTCCTAATGTTACTTCGTTGCTTTTATGTCTAAATATTTCTCCGAATCCGCATTTCTCCCAAACAGCGATAGGCCATGTTTTACACCCACACAAAAAAGCAGATAAAATGTGTGTAATTTAATCTTCAGGTAATTTTATGTGAAACCGAAGGTAAAGTATTCAGAGATGAAAGGCAGCAAGGACTTCCCTAACCGTTTGCTTTAATCATGAGCTGCAGAAGTACCGCTTGCAATTTTAATAAATTATAAGTTGTGTTTGTAGTGAGACGTGTCACAGAATTTAATTTACTTGCTTCTATGCTATGTCGGCGGTACCTCTTGGGTTTGTCCTCACGCACTCTCTAGCCAGAGACATTAACACGTTGATCAGAAGGTCAGGGCTGTCCATATGGTATTGCTGGTTGCAGGAACTGATGTCACGCTTCGACAGCAGTCTAAGCAATGCTTCTCAAAACTGGGCTCGCGCACCACCATTGGGTCACGAGAAGTTCTTCACTGAGTCGCCGTTGCTGTTTTTCCTGTCCTTTTCACGCGCATCATCTGCACGAAGTCCGCCGAGTTTTCTACCAAAGACAGGGACGCCATATACCTTGAGACCAACAGCCGAAGTATTGCAGATCAGTTTTCGGGACCACCTTAGTCACGAAGACAGTTGCTCCATTCCGATTTCCTCTCAAGTCGCCACGAATCTGCCCATAGTGACACTGTCCATACTGACACTTATACGGCAGCAGTTCTGCCCGTTGGAATTTAGATTTTTGAAATTTCAGGTGTTACACTCAGTGTTGTTGAGAATTAGGCACTTCTAGTCTGTCGCGTAGCGTGGGCTGCCTTCGATGATCACAAAATTACAAAACCTTTTAAAGTGTCATATATACAATGCTGGACGTTTCATTAAACCGAGATCTTGAATTCGTTCATGATTTGCGTAAATATCGAATGTACAAAGAATACCTCGTTGTAGGTTACAAGGTAATAAAAAAACGCCAAGGTGGCAATGAAATTGTTGTATTTGTTACAAAAGATCACTTAATAATTTGCAGTGTATTATCAATTGCTGATACACACTGCAACATTGAAGAACTGAAAACAGAAGTCAACAACTGCTATGGAAAGCATCAGTAAAGTTGGATGTACAGAGGTCAGACAATGAGTGTGTTTCAGTGTCAATAAAATCTCCTGCGCTGTAATACATTTGTGGTATCAAAACGACTGTTGCTCAAAACTGGCTTTTTTACCTGGCACAGTTCACATGCTAAACAACCGTTCGAATGTCGCTATGCTGGAGGACGTTTTTGAAGCTAGGAGCAACGCTGGCAGATGGCGCCCTGGGTGATGCAGGTGAACATCAAGTGTCACTCATGGGACGCCTCGGGGTGGTTCGAAATTCCGTGGTGTCCTACAGAGACACGATTAGCCCATGCATGAGTGCAGTTTCCTTCAAGCGGAATGCTTCTTGGCCAAGGAGGCTGCCGTGGGCTGCCCCGCTCACACACTCGACGGACGGCGAAGTCAGCACAAGTTAGCTTGTCTCTGTTGGTTGAGGCACTGTGCTACAAACCGGCAGGTCGCGGGTTCGATTCCCGATGGAGTCAGTGGAATTTTTCATTGGCATAATCCTGTCGGTCGCACTATGGCCCTGGGGTCGACTCAGCCTCTAACAGAAATGAATACCAGGAATATTTCCTGGGGGTAAACGCGGCCGGTGCGTATGGCTGACAACCTTACCACCTTCAAGTGCCGACTGTCTAGAAATCTGGGAGCCTCAACCTCCTGGAACCCTGTGGGCCTGTCCAGGCCTGTAATGGGATTGCTTTGCCTTTTTTTTTTTACCTCTTCTCCACAGTGACAAATATTTGATAACACATTTGGGTCTGAGGCAGTACGGTCCAGAGTACTGGATAAGTATGGAGACCATACGAACGTTCTGTATTGAATAATGTATAAGAATCTGACATTGTGATGTTTGCAAGCAGTTACAGGACGCACGCTTGAAAAGTCGGCAGCACCCAACTGATTCTGTTGACCACCTGATCACAGAAATAACACCTGGAAGTCCATGTCAGTCAAACTCAGATAATCGTGTTCATGTTCCTGACACCGTAACTCATACTTCAGTAAAAAATGACCGTCAGCAGGCAGAAATGGCTACATACAGAGTGCGGCAGACATAGTGAAGCATTTTAAGACTTTAGTTACGCACTTCTCCGCTGGGGTATCATTGAGTACACGTGTCTGAACAAAAGCAGTGACTTTCGGACTTAGTCGACATGGAGCGTTGGGGAGTCAGAGAATTTGTGTGTGCTGTGGAACTGCTTATTCGGACGGGGTCCATTGCAGAGAGACGGCGCGTATTTCGCCATGAACTGAATCAACAGGATGCCCCATCTCCAAATTCAATCTGTCAATGGGTTAGACAGTGGCGTGAAGAAGGCTCTGTCTCGTGTAAAAAGCCACCTGGTCGGCCGTCCTCAGTTCGC
This sequence comes from Coptotermes formosanus, assembly GCA_013340265.1. Classification (NCBI taxonomy): domain Eukaryota; kingdom Metazoa; phylum Arthropoda; class Insecta; order Blattodea; family Rhinotermitidae; genus Coptotermes; species Coptotermes formosanus. The sequence continues at coordinate 2,316,637 of BLKM01009501.1, read as the reverse complement.
ACACCCGAGAACTTTGCCGGAATGTTTGCGTCCGTCGGCCGCAGTCCGAGGCGATCTGCACCTAAGCACGCTCCAACGTTAGGCATGTCTGACAGAAGCGTACGGTGCATCCTGCATGCTGCCCTGAACCTGCACCCATACAAATGCAAATTGTGCGTTCTTTGAGTGATCGGGACAAAGAGGTACGCTTACAATTTTGTCGTCAGTTTCGGTGATGTGCCATAGCATCCTTGTTCGCCGGACCTAACAGCACCTGACTCTTTTCTGTGGGGTTATTTGAAAAGTAAAGTGTAATGCACTAGCCCTACAGACTTAAAAGCACCAAAGAAATCGCCAAATTTCGGAAGAAACACTTCGAGAAGTGAGGCGGAGCTTCTCAACTCGTGTGCACCTGTGCATTGAGGAGGGCGGTGACGACATAAAAGACATTATACACGAAAAGTGAAACCATGGAAAACCTTGTTACGCACAATAGTAAAATGTAACGTGCTAAAATTAATATAAATTAGTGTCAGTAAGGGTTATTCTTATTTATAATTATTTCACTATTTCTGCCGCACTCTGTACGTGTTCAGTTATAACAATTGTCCTGTTCAGCGATATCTTGTTTCATCCAGTGGTGAGATAATTCTTCAGTATGAAGATGAGCAGTTCCTCACCACCCTTGATGTCACATGCTGAAGAGGAACTTAACTGTTAACACTGCAGAAATCAGCAGTAGTGTACAACACATTCATTTGAGGGAACACTCTGTATTTACTGGCACTGTAAAGCAAAAAAGAAACAATAGAGACAGTGCTTTGTTAACCAGAAAAACATGCAACAGGGTTTTTTAGCAGGAAATACAGTCAGTGAGAACTGTATACAAGAAATGGCTGAAGAAATCGAACTTAAACTTTTATCATTTACCTTTAAATGACCTCTGTTTGCATGTGCAAATGCACATAAAAAACATCCCTAGAAATTCATTTTATATATTTAAGCAACAAGGAAATTTATTGCATTGTGAAGACATGCTGCATAATGTCGGTTTTATTTTTAACAAAATGCCGTTTATTTCATAATTTTATCGTTGTCTCTTCAATTAATACATTTTTCAGAAATCATGCACTAAAATTTAAATAGCAACTTGGTCATTTAAAGGTTCTATAGGCTTTGGGTTTTGTTGTTAATCTGACAGGAAATTGGGTTTTAATAAACTTCAGAAATATTCTGAAGTGAGGAGTTCTGGACATAACATATAATACTCATTTTCTCTTCAGTAGTTATAAAGATGGCCAGATTTATAAGTTGACAGTTGTAGAGTTTGGTGATGTACATCTGTACAAAATTTCTTTAGTACAAACTCCTAATGATAACTTATGATACTCTCCTTATATTGAATGCATAGAGAGATCAGCCAGAACTTTTAGTGTAAAGTTATACTAGCAGAAAGTTTGTCAGACACATGTAACTCCAAACATTTGCACGATTGACAGGTTCATAATTGTCATTACAGGGAAGTTTTTTATGTAAAATGTGCGAATATGTAGTATATAAACAGAAAGATTAAAATATACAAAGTAGTCATTATACTTTACTCTTTTGTATGTGTGTGAAACTTCATTTTACATTAAGGGAAAAACACAGATAAGGGCATTTGTAAAGTGGGTGCTGAAGGGAATAGGGATATAAGTGGGAAAAAGTGAAAGAAGTGAAAGAAGTGTAGTGAAAACTACATACTGGGGAGCTTTATAATTTGGACTGTTCGCAAATATTGTTGGGATAATGAAATCAAGAAAGGTTAAATGGGCAGGACGTGTAGTACATGTGAAAGACATGAGAACTGAATGTGACATTTTGTTTGGAGAATCTGAAAGGAAGAAACTGCTTGAAAGACATAAGGGTGGACAGAAATATGATGTTAAAATGTATCTTAAAGTAACAGAAATAGACTGGAACGATGTGGACTGGTCAAAACATTTCTGGGACACTCACCATTCGACAGTGCACTCTTCAAACACACTTGAACCCGAACCTCCTCTGTATCATCAGGGTACTAGCCCTTCAGCTAGTCCTTCTTTGCACAGAAAGCCGTCATTCTGTGACCCTAGGTCAAGAGAGTATACTAGTTCATGAATCATAGAGCATATGCTATACAAAGCAGCTGCAGCATTTTAATCACTCATGAGAATCACTGACAAAATTTCATACTCACCATCTCTGTACTCTCACATTTGACCTGACAGAAAGGCCATGTCACATTGTAACAAGTCTAGGAGTGGCTTTAGTACTCCATCAAATTCATTTGAAGCCAGGGATGCTGGCAGGACTTGTCTCAAACACTTTGACTTGCAGGTGGCCCCACAGGAAAAAATCTGCTGCTGAGGGAGGAGACCAGTTAAAGGCATCCCTACCTCTAATGGCCTCCGTGCCAGGTCAAATGCAAGAGCACAGGAATGGTGGTGGATGTCGCCTGAAAGAATGTGTTTTCAAATACTGACAGTTGCAGTTCATTTCCTATTGAGCTGTGAGATTGAGATGTATCTACAGTGAAATCTCATCTAACGAACACCAGCAAATGCCAAAAGTTCAGTACAGTTTTACTGATACTGGATGGACATCAAAAGCAGGTGCAGTGCATGCCACTTCAAGTCAAGTTAACAGTCTGATTGCTGCACTTCAACAGTTGCTTGATACTCCTACTGAAGTGTTGTTGCATGTGAGAGTGCAGCTCTCATTGTTACTGGTAATGAAGAGTTTGAATTTGCAGCTGTTCTATCCTTCTGCTCAGAAGTACTCTATCCCGTTGAATGAATTCAAAAACATCTTCAGGCCAAGGAAATGGCTTCTCATCAAGCACTGACTTAGTTTGGCACTTTGATCTAATAAAAAACTACAAAGATGAGCTCTGTGCCAGAGCAATTTTTGATGCTATTGTGCAATGAATGTGGTGTGACAGTGAGTAGGCAAATCAAAAAAACGCTGTCTTCTTGGTGAAAATGCATCTGATTCTGGATTGAATACTCAGGAAGAAATGTAGTGCTCTCTAAGGGAAATTCTGGATAAAGTTTCTGACAGTTTTTCACACTTGTGGGCATCTGAGAGTCACTTTGGTTTTCTTTGCAATACTGAACCTCTGGAGAATCACTTGGACCTTTTATATTATGAAAAGCTTTTTGAGCTGTGAAATAAGTGTACTGATATGGCACAGCAGTACTCAGATGATTTGAATGGGTTGTAATTTTAATAGGACTACATGAACATGTTTGCTTCTCTCAAAAGAGCAACAGAAAACGGGAAAAAACTGGACTTTTCTCCAAAGGAACGTCTCAAAGTAGTGGTCTCAGAGGCATGTAAGACCTTGGCCACATCTGTTCCTATTCTGTTGACATTGCCAGTTTCAGTAGCATCATGTGAACATGCTTTCAGTAAAATTAACTGATCAAATTATATCTGCTCTTTGCAGAGTCACAAGACAAGACTTGTAAATCTTGTAGTTATTGGGCACTGCATGAAGTTTATAAAATGAATGCCTACCACATTTTCATCTTTAACATCATTCAGTGGATTCCAGTGAAGTTTGTAGGTTGGTTCATTTAATTTGAGACGTGTATCCATTTCCACTTTATGTGGAGGTCAAATATACAAAACGATTGGAAGTAGACAGGTAAAACAACTCTTTATATGAAACATTTTTGACATAGTTAACATTTAACAAGGTACAAGAAAAACTACTTCTGACACCGCAGTGAGTTATTTGCATTGTGATTAAATTTGTAACAGTAGAGTTGTATCTGCAGTAAATGAACATCAGTATCATAAACACATTTAAAAAATGTATCTGCTTCGGGCTCAAGTACACCTTCCCACTCTAGTTTGTAAGGGCTCCCTGCATAATAGGTCTTGCCAGTTGTCCAAAGTGTAATGTTAGTCCCTGCCCCAAATTTGAACTGTAAACCAACACATTACTCTGACCTGGGATATTCATCTAATTTCCTGATAAAAAGAATACTTCTTTAATGCAAGAAGTAATTAAAAGGGACATGCATGTGGTAAACATGAAGCAGTGACTCCCTGCCATCCAAGGTTAATTTAATGTGTGATTTCTGTTGTATTTAACAGACAGTTTTACTGCCTGAAGAAACATTACTATCCCAAAAGTTGTCTGTCTCTGATTTCCTTGGTATGACAGGTATACACAATGGATGTTATGTCTTTTCAGATGGCTCAAAAATGAATATTTTGTCTGGCTACTGTGATAGCTGTAATTCCACACAGAGTTATGAAGCAATGAAGATGAGACAAAAAAATCATCTGTTGTGTCAACATTATTTCCACAAAGGTAACTCATAACTATTTATATTATGAATACATATATGTGTGCATATCTCACGTCTGGCTTTCAGCTGTAAAATGGTTATGAGTTCTTGGAACCAGCTATTTTCAAATTCTGCATAAATTGGACAGTTGTTTTCCAATTTTCTTTTATTTACATGGCCAAGCATAACATATCCAAAGTCTGAGTTTACCCTAAGGACCATTACTAACCTACAAACATTGTTATCAAAGAGTGTTTATAAACAGTTTGCAAACAAATGTTTTTCTTGTTTGTGACCTGCTGGCAAACAACCCAGAAACAAATATTCCGTTTTTTTTTATGTTTCACATCGGAAATGGAAAACAGGATAAAGTTTTTTAAGTGTGAACATGTTTTTAAAAATGTCATCACTTCATTGTGCACCACCACATTAGCACGTGCTGAAAATGTGGATGAGTGAGCTGAAGCTTTTGAAGACTTACACTCATTTTCCTGATTTTGGATGTGTAATCAGTGGAGTTCAAGTACTACAATCAAAAATTTTGTGCTTATAGTGCTTTGGTTAACAAATAAGGTTTTAGTGTGGTGGAGGTGGAGAAGAAAACAGATGCATTGAAAATGAAGGTTAGCAGGACATAGAAGAGACTGGTAGTTTCCAGCAACAGAGTCACTGTACAACACGATGAAGAAAACTGGCTGATCAGTGGGATGTCTGCATGCAAAACAGTGTTTGCCAGCAGTATAAAAACATACTTATCAAACTGTCTGCCAGCAATGCCTGCGGGTGTTTACTAGCCCTTGAGAATACACAGGCTGTTGTGTAATAACAGAGTTCATGTTGTTATTATAGTCATATCGCAATAGAACTTTAATCGTTACTAGCACAGAAGTGCAAATTTAATAATTTGTACCTTTGTCATCAAAATCTACGCAGACTGAACCCAAAAATCCTGAAAATTTGTGTTCAGGAAGGGAATTACAGAAGGCTTCTATTAACCTTTATCTAGCAGTAGGAATTTTAAATCTCCAAATACTATGGGTTTTGTGACCCAATTTTAATTCAGGAATAACTGTTTCTTGTCCACGAATATAGTGTATTCATCCTCCTAGTTCTACATATTTCAACTTGAGGTAATACTATTAATATTGGAGTGACATTCATCCCAGTGGGCCACAGAGATGTCCATCATAATATTGCAACATGTGGCTGGTGAAGGATAGACTGGAGGCAAAAAAAAATCTGGTGGTCAGGTTTGCAACTATCCAATAATTCCAAGTGCGGATGTTAATTTATGATAAACATATTACATCTGTTTTCACTGAAATTTTAATGAACCTTCCACTGTAATCACAGGATAGGAAAGCATGTGATTTTCTCACCTTCCATTGTTTTCAAAAAGAGGTTGAGGAAATTGGGTGCTTCTTTTTTCAGGATAACTGCAGGAAGAAAGTATTTTATCCTCACAGTTATTTGGATTAAAATGGTATTTTCATTTGTGCATTGCATGGTTAAAATGTATAGGCAGACTGGAAGTAAAGCTCTAAGCATTTTTAACTTCAGCACTAGCTGGCAATAAGTGGTCAGCTTCACATTCCAGCTTTGTTATCCTGGGGAAAGAAATCCCATCTTTATGTGCCCAGAACCATTGTAGATGCAGTTACAATGGTGCGAACATCCTGCTTTAGCTTCAGTTCAGGTAACTGCATCTGTTTTTGAACAGAATGTAGCTTTGCCAGGACATAGGCACTATGTTTGAAATATTGCACTATACTTTTCACCTTCTCTGTTTCACTTTTTATAACTTTAATGTTTGTCTGAACAATCAGACTAAGAGTGTGAGCATAGCAAGATATATGATGCCATTTACAGAGATGGACAGCAGATGCAGCATTGTCTGTAACAATCCCAACAATTTTATAATCAATCTTCCATTCTCTTGCCATCTCATGTAACTTATCTGCTAAGTTGGCAGCAGTATGCTTTTCATTAAATTCAACACATCCCAATAATTTGGAACACATATTTGTTTCTTCATCAAGAAAGTGGGCGGTTATTGCCAAAAAGCTATTGTTATTTACAGATGTCCATCCATCTGTTGTTAGACTGCAGTAGCAACATCTAATGTAGCCTTGACATTCATTACAGTTGTCTGGTGAAGAATGGGTATTAAACTATTAGTCAGTGTTTTCCTGCTAGGGATCTGGTATGCAGGGCACAACATTTGAACAGATCTTCTAAATTCTGCATCCTCCACCAAACTAAATGGGTGATATTCTGTGGCAATCAAGCGGACCAACTGATTATCCAGTTGCTTATTTTTTTAAATAGAAACTGGCTTAAATATGTTGACATACGATGACATATGAGACTGTCTTGCCTGAATGGACCTTGCAGTGCAAGCAGATGAGATGTCCTCATGCACAACTGCAGCAATAACTTCCTTTGCTGCAGGATCCTGTTGGGGCCGCTCATCTTGGAGGGATCTTGACTCACTTGTTTCAGCTGGTGCTGGAGTCCGATGTAGAGGTATAGTTGGATGTTTTCTCGTCGAGTGCTTTGTAAGGTTAGGTTCCCCGTTGATCTTTCTGTGCAACTTATTACAAAGGAACAATACCGGCATTTACCTTTCCCAGGTTCTGATGAAGAAAAGTGATACCAGAGGTCACTTTTCTTCCTCATCATGGTGAACAAATCTGTACAAAAATAATAAAGTTGTTATAGTAATTATGTTTCTGTTTCTTTCTCATTTCTCGTTTATTTAAAATTCCATATCCAGTTACAGGATATAAAACATGTCATTTCTTCATCTAAGTGTAAAACTACATAAAATATAATTCAAATCTAGGTATAAAGGCTACTCAGAGCCAGTCATAGCAAGGTTTATTTGCCCTGTTTTCATTCAGTGAATTAAAAATTGAATAAAAGACATAGGAAAGATACGATAATAATAACAATATAATGGCACTGAATTACTAGAACCAAGATCATTACTAATTTCCAGCTGAAATATTCTTCCATGGAATAGAAAGAATTTGCAAGAAGAAATTCTCTTAAAGCCGTTTTAAATTTATTGACGTCTTATGACTACTGCTTGAGGGTTAAGGGAAGATGGTTATAAATTTTGACACCCGAATAACAAACTCTTTTTTTGAAATAAGGTTAGATTTGCTGTAGGAGGATGTAGATCATGACTTCTTGTTTTAAGTTGTGAAAATCAGGATTTTTGTCGAATAAGGGTCTATTCTTAACAATAAACAGCACTATAGAAAATATATACTAAGAATATATAATTTTTTTCAGAATTTGCAGCAGAAAGTTTTACTATCAGAATTCATAATTACTCTAATTATTCTATTTTGATTTCAAATATGACTTTACTAGTAGATGAAGCGCCCGAAAAAATTTTGCCGTAAGATACAATTGAATGGACTGAAGAAAGGTGTGAACTACGAAATAAAAATCGGGAACTGAAAAGAAGTCCGGGTAAGCTGTACTTTTAGAAGAAATACATTCACAATGAAGAAGGAAAATTCTTACTTACTTTACCAAGAAACAACTAAATCACGAGGCACAGCACAATAGTGAAGCCACGCGGTGCGATCATATAACAGAGCTACCCAAGTCGGAGGAAGCAGTAGGGAAATTATATCAGAGATGGCGGTATACTGTAGCTGGTTAACGAGGTCGGTACATACAGCACCCCCATATACACACACCGTGCACCAACTGGGAACTGATGAACAACAGGGGAAGTGGGAACCGATGAAGGATGGAGGAAGTGGGGAACGGTGAACGAGACAGGTCCGTGGACCCGTGAGCGAAAGGAAATGAGGACCGGGGAACGACAGGGGAACAGCTCCAAGCCAACAGTAGCACTCTGAAGATGGGGACAGAGTCACTCCCTGAAACAGTGGAAGAATTTCACTCTTTGACGTGCCTGTCTGCCGGAGAATATTTTACTGACTTTTGTCACCGCGATAGCTTCAAGCCGTATGTGATCTCAATTGTTAACAACGCTTAACAAAACTATGTACAATAGTTTGTATGAATTATATATTATTGACCTGAAGATGACCATATTGGGCCAAAACACATCGCCAGAATAAAGTTTATAAAATATACTAGCCGTGTTTGATGGTAATTAATTGCTTCATTAGGCCGTGTCCACACTAAACTGACAAAACTGACACAAAAGAGAAACTCGGAGTCCGGCGACAAATCTGCAATAATTCTGCAACATTAATGTAACATTTTTGCAACTTTGCAGTTTGGCCTTGGTAAATGTTCGTGTTTTCTGCAACTCTCCCGAGTCTCGTCACCAGTCGGTAAAGATCAAAAGGTTTCTGTTCTGTTTCGAGTTTCGCGAACTGGAGACCGGTGTCAGCGCAGTGTTGACAGCACAAAGACAAAACAGCAACAGTTGAACTGTAGCAAGGTATGTATGCAGTTGTGCCGTCACATGTTTGGACATTGTGTATGGTTCTGTGCTAAGGACATGGATTCCAGCATACCGATCCGAAAGTGGGGTACAGAAGAGACTTAAAAATTGATAGAATTGTATAGAGAATATTCACTGTCATGGGACCCTTCATGTGTGGAATGTAAGAATAGATTTTAAAAAATGGATGTATTAAAAGAAATAGCAAATGCTTGGAACACTACTCCGGATGAAGTAGACAGGAAACTTAGAAATATTAATTGGCAGTACCTCCGGGAGAAATGCTTACTAACTAACTAACTAATTAACTCCATGGAGCGGAGGCCTTCTTGAGAAGCTAACAGTTTCTCAGCTAGTCAAGAAATTCCCCACATTTTATGGAACCCGAAGGTTCATTACCGCATTCACAAAAGGCCGCCACCTGTCCCTATCCTGAGCCAGCTAGATCCATGTCCCCATCCGACTTCTTGAAGACCCATTTTAATATTATGCTGCTATCTACGCCTGGGTCTCCCAAGTGGTCGCCTTCCCTCAGGTCTCTCCACCAAAATCCTGTATGCACCTCTCTTTTTTCCCGTACGTGCTACATGCACCGCCCATCTCATTCTTCTCAATTTGATCACCCAAATAATATTTGGTGATGAGTACAGATCATTACGTTCCTCGTTATGTAGTCTTCTCCACTCCCCTGTCACCTCGTTCATCTTAGGCCCAAATATCCTCCTCAGCACCCTCTTCTGTAGGCTGTTTCGTAACGTCATAATTTTTTACGGTGAGGAGTTGTTAGTACCACGCCCAACCCCTAAGATGGATTACCACCCCTTGTCGGCTGTCCTCAACTGACACATTTACAAAAAAAGAAGTCTGGATCGGAGAAGCAATTCCACGCCGAATGGTTTGGCTATTACCTGATTAGCTTTCTGCGTGACAGAAATAAACCTTCCGCCGCGATGTTGATGAGATCTGCGCTCTTCTGGGGTGTTACTCAGCGTCGAATGGTAATCCTTTGCCCACGTTTCGGGACAACGTATCGGTCCCATCTTCAAGCGTCAAGAAGTCCGATGAAGCTGTCCTGCTTCATCGGACCCATACGTTGTCCCGAAACGTCAGTAAAGGATTACCACTCGACGCTGAGTGACACCCCAGAAGAGCGCAGGTATCAGAAACAAACCTGCTTGACCAACAAGACATTTCAAATTCTCGAAAACTTCGTTTGACTTTCTAAAAGAATTTTTGACACTCGATCGCAGTTCTCCACTTAATCCAGTATCATCATTCCACACATCGATTAGTAGTTCATCACTGCCATATACTTTTCGTTTACTCAATGTTAGCCTCACCCAAGAACGCCTCTTGTTTTTTTCTCTTGATACTTATGATGCAAGGCATATAAAGCCAGCCACAGCCATGCATATGTCCTCATCTTCTTCATTTTCTTTGAAGCGCCACATGATGCATTCACTTAACTGCAGCTGTTCATTGAATGTGGACATCTAGAAAATGTCTGCATTTTGTCGAATGTATGTGGACAGTAGTTTCACTTTTGTTTCCGTTCTGTTCTGTTTCTGTTCTGCTTCTGTTTTGTTTTTGTCGGTTTAGTGTGGACCCGGCCTTATAGCAAAGTATATTTTAGAAACTGTACCTATGGCTGTCCGTAGGCATAAAGGTGTGCAGATACTGCCTCAGTTGTGACTGACAGAAAGGGCTATTCTCAGTCACAGACATCTTCAATCTTCCTGTCACACCAAACCCAGCACGTACCTGTCCACATTTACAGCACTCTTAAATTACTTCCAAAATCTATAGTTATAACTTCTATATTTGCAACGTAAAAATTGTCCAGTGTACATTTAAGGAAAAATCCTGAACAAAAATGAGACATCTGACACAGTGGTTAAGCCTTTACTATGATGAAAATGTGAAAGGTAAGTTCATAAAGTATTCACGAAATCATATAAATAATTTACAACGTTATCAACACATTTACTTCCATGTTAAGCTGTATTTGTGGATGTTTGTAGTGTGAAGTGAAAAGGATGACATTTTAACAGTACCAAAATACTGAAATAAAAATACATTAGGAACAAAAATTTGATAGAACCAGCTCCACGCAGTCACAAGATATCTCCCATTCCATCGTATGTAACTTTGAACCCACAGCTATCCATAAGTCCTGTTCAGTGCCAGTTGAAGTGAAAGGCTGTGAGGACATGCAGTTCAAACAATGTGTTGCTATCAAGTTCTTGACTGCGGAAAGAATTTCTCTCATCAACATTCATTGCTGCACGCAGGCCGTGTATGGGGATAAAAGTGTTAATGTAAGCACAGACGCGTACGACAGTTTAAGCAAGAAGAACTGGGGGAAGCAAGTTTGTATGACAAACCAATGTCGGGGAGGCCGCTGACTGTAACTGACGGGTCCTATCAAGAACACATTGAAGAAATTATTCGAGAAAATCGTTGAATCAAACAGAAAGACATTGCTCTTAAACTTGGAATCCCTAAATAAAGAGTGGGCCACATTATGGGTCCATCACTATGATCCTGAGAACAAAAGACAGTTTATGGAATACCACCACAAAGGATCATCAGAGCCCAAGAAATTCAAAACCAAAGCCTCTGCTGGAAAAGTCATGTTGACTGTATTCTGGGATTCTGAAGGTGTTGTGCTCACTGACTTTCCCGAAAAAGGTGCTACAGTGAACTCAGAATGATATACTGAAACCCTAAAAAGTCTCAAAAAATGCATTAAAAGGAAGGGGGCAGAAATTTATGACATCTTGCTTCAACAAGACAATGCCAGACCTCACACAAGTGCCACAAGTGATGCCATTGCACTCTGGGGTTTACAGTGCTACCACATCAAGCCTACAGCCTGGATCTCGGTCCTAGCAATTTCCACTTGTTCCCCAGGCTGAAAGAAGACCTCAGGGGCCAAAACTTCAGCTCTGATGAAGAAGTCAAGGCTGCAGTATGCCAGTGGTTTCGGGAGAAAGAAAAAGATTTTTTAAGGATGGAATTCAAAAACTTGTTGAACGTTGGCAAAAGTGTATTGAAGTTGAAGGAGATTATGTTAAAAAGTGATTGTGGACAGTGGCAAATAGGGGTTAAAGGTACATTTATTTTTTTGATTCCCTCAAATATTTTCCTTCCTTCATGTTTTATTTAGCCGGAGGCAGAACTTTTCAGCCTGCTTTCATAAAATTAGCTTAGTTCTACATATATGTGGCTGTTGTTAGGAACTGGTGGTGGATTGCACACAAATTGCAAAGCACTTAGGTACATGGAATTGGAAGCAGGGAGGTTTAAGGGCTATTGTATTTCAGACATTGTGTCATATATATTGTATGTAACTGTAAACTGTTACATTGCTGTCTCTGCATTGTCAGTTCAGGATTACATACAGGCAAAGTGCCAAACATTATTTTTCCATCAGACGCACAAATGTCATAAACTTGTTCTGATTGGAAGCCACTAAATTCAGTGTCTAACACCCAGGATTTGTTTCCTGGCTGAAGCAAGCATCCACAGCATCCAGTCCTGCTCTGCAGCCCACCTAGTTTCTTACACTGTGGGAATCCAGGGGCCCTTTGCCAGGGGGCAGAGCAGCCAGGGAGTGAAGCGAAGCACTCACCTCCATCCAGTACCCAGGTTATGAATATGTTGAGCTACAGATCTTCATGACATGGTGCTTGGGGCAATTTGACATTTCACACGCAGTGCTTACTGTTGAAGTTACTAAAACCTGAAATGATGGTTTTATTAAAGTATCTGAACATTTCATGTATTGGATCACTTACATATTGTGCTGTTATGAAATGTGTGAATTGTTAGATCCACAGCAGGTTCTAACCAACTTAGTTAAATACGCCCCTTCAATCTTCCTCTCTCTCACCTTATACATCAGACAGCTCTGAATTGGTGACTGGAGATACATGCAGGACTGAGCAGAAGTCCATGCCACATTGTTAAAAGAATTCTGTATTGCTTCATAGATAACTGTGGCATCACTTCACATATACTTTGTATCCAAAGACCTGATGGACTACCATTCAAGGAAAGGTTAATAAAATTGCACCAAAACTTAAAACACAATTTTCAGCACTGCAGTTTTATACTGAGCCTTGATGCGGCATACAAAACTGTGTGGTGATGATAGTGCTAGCATTAGCCACAGTTCTGTCAATCACTGCCTGCTCTCATACACTTGCATGAAATAAAAAGCATTGTTAATGCAGCATTTTTCTACTCCTAGGTATTAAGAAAAGCCTGAATATAAAAAGTGGGAAGAGATCAAAAGAGCAGTTAATAGCACTGTACTGTTGCAATCAAGATAATCATGGGCTTCTTGACCCTTGAAGATGGAACCAACACGTCCCGATATGTCGGTAAAGGATTACAACTCGACACCGCGTAATATCCCAGGAAAGCTAAGATCTCGTCAACATAAGGGCAGAAGTCTGAAGTCGCATTCTTAATTATCCTTCAAAACACCTGGTGAGATGAAGCAGACTGGCAAATCTCTGCTATGATTACAAGGTCTCCTATTAGGGATGTCAGATGTATTACACCCATTCCAGAACACTTTCCAGTCTTTGGTTACCAATATGCCTCATAAATAGTGAAGGAAGACATTACCCGATTTTTAACTTCAGTATCAACATTGTGATCTCTCCAGTTAAATTCCTCTGGCAACTGAACATCAGGAATTTCAGTTTCTTCCAAGGGAATACTGTTGGAAACTTTCAATTTTGGATTAAGTCCAAGATGGTAATTCTTAAATTCCTTTGCTGGAAAATAAAGACGAATTACAAAACAAAAAATTGGAAGTTTCAACATAACAGTAGTTTTAAATGGGAAGTCAATTGAATGTGGGACCCACACAGGCAACCAGCTTATTGGCTGTCTCACTGCCAGTAGTTCGATTGTTACGTGTTCCATTACATAACAGGAACTAAAGACTCGATCACACAGTTCCATTTCATAAGCTAGGTGCACCAGAAGTATAGTGTTGTCCGTTAATATGAAGTACAGTACAGCACATGGCATTTACTATTGAAATATATACAGGCAAGAAAATCGTATGAAATGTATCACAGAAAATTTAGCAAATCCATTTCCTGACGTGCCAGATCGCTCAAAATCACTACTAGACTGAATGGTAAACACATTACTAATATGTTCTTTGTTTGAGAAGTGAGAGTGAACATGATGTGTTATTTCATAAGCATGATCTTTAAGATTATACTGGAGCACATTTAGAAAGCATTTCTAAAACCCTTTGCTATGAGAGTACAGTTTTGTAACTGGTATAGTGGAACAGTGTGCAGTGATGAAGTCAATGTTTTGTTACCTTATTTTACAGATGAGATTACTTGCACAGTCAAGTAAATAATCAAAATCATTAGGGTCGGCAGATGCTCCCAGACTAATCCATGAAATGTTATTATATGACACTAAAGTTGCTTTCTGGTGTGCTAGCAGTACAGTGACAGCTGGATCTACCTTCTTTTTGGACAAAATAAATTCAGGAAGATACAATGGGCATATTCTCATGTGTAAATATGTATAAATGGAAAACTGAGTAAATATGGCTCTTCCAGCCAGACAGTGCAACAACTCACACAGAAAACAATTCAAAGACTGTCTTAACACACCATTTATGGGGAGTGAAAAATTATTTGTCCTTTGCAGTCCACCTGTTCACTCAATCCGACACCATGTGATTTTATTTGTGTGGATCTGGCATATTTATAAAAGTCCTAACACAGAGGGCAACCTTGAACAACCCATCATGCACACAGTATTGGCCATTCATTGACAAGAAACTGAAACTGTTTTTAATACTATATTCATGCGGTATCAAAGCTTTCTGAAAGTTGAAGGTCACTTCCACACATGCTTTTAACATGCTGTATGTTGCACTATGCAATACAGAGTAACACAGACCCTGTGAGTGGGTTCCCAATTAAGCAGGATGCTGCAGGATTACAAGTACTGTGCTCCAAATGTATAAAAAAGGAGTGCAGATGTACACTGGTACTTAAGAAATGCAGGGTGCTCTAATTCTGTGAATATGATGATAATTTGGACAAGCTGATGAGGGAAAAAAGTATGCGCTTGACAGGAATCAGGCATAAGTTATCTGGCTTCTTACTCACTGAGCTACCCCAGCCCTGTTTATGTAAAGCAGAAAAGCGAAATGTAAAACAGAGAAAGGGTTTTGATTAAAACAGATTCATGGTAACAAGGTATCAACTGTGTATGCTCCAGGTCTCGAGAATTATGCTACATAATACTTCATACAGCAGGTGAGATGTATCACAGACAAGTATAAATTATGAAACCAAACTGGCTGGTTCTGTGGTGATGATAATGAGAGTGGTATGACTGTATATATCACAGTAGTGAAGACCAGTGTATAAAAAACAGAGAATCCCCATCAGGGAAGAAGTTTTCTCCTTCATATTTTACCCAATCTTAGTTTCATTGTCCTTACCGCAAGGAATGTTGTTGGTGTTGTAATACACCCAGCCCTTGTTTTATTCCCGCTTGTTTTACACTTTTTTGCTTTAACACACCTTATACCTGTTATACATGTGCCGTGTCACAGCCCAGGTTTTGGCCGTTACCCTCTACGTCAGCCAAGCTACCGCCCTTTACCCTATCTATTAGCCTTACTTCCTTTTTCCACCCCTACAGCCAATGTGGAACCAGATGTCCTGAGTTTTCCTGCATCAGCGTTTCTCCCTTGCTTGTCAATCTACCACCTGCATCTGGGCTATCAATTTCTACTAAAATCGGTGTTAGCCTTGTTGTTTCTAAATTCTTGTTTCAGTTATGTAGCTAACAGGTTGGTTGTATAGTCCCTGGCGGTGCTGACGAGTTTTTCTGTGTTTTTCTCATATATTTTGTGTTTCACCAGCACCCCAGGTATTTTGGGAGATAATGGAGTGTGGAGCCTCTTAAGAGTTGTTCTCTTAAGAACAGCCTCGTAAGATTTGTTGCTCTCAAGATTTGTCTGTCTCTTAAGATCTGTCAGTCTCTTAAGAGTGGTCAGTCCTTGTGGAATGGTGTTATGTTTTGGAATGGGGTTTCTCTCTTAAACTTCTGTTAACCTCTTAATATGGCTTTCTCTCTTGGAGTTGTGTCTGTGGTTTACATTTGCAATGTGTGTAATTACTCGTATGATCATATGTGATGTGATGCTGAGCTGTAAGTATTGTGAATGACATTATTTAAGTTTGTAGACTATATGCAACTTGCCACAGTGAAAATGAATTTGTGATCATACATACACTGTAAAGCAACAGGGTGTGCCACAACCAGTTAGGATTCACGGGAATTATGTATTTATCATGGGTAGCAGGACACCGTGTAGTGTTGTGAGAGGGTTTCAGTGCATACATATGTAATCACACACGCATTTATATATGAAATGACATGCACAACAATAAAACGGCGTGTTACATTCAACACATAAGCAAGAAATTTAACTTTCACAATGGAATGAAAAATTATACAATAACAATTTTGGGGGTAATTATCAATATAGTATTAATATATTTAGATTGCAAAAAAAAAAGAAATTAGAATTATTACAAATACATACTTCTGTCATCTCATGGTCGTAATCACATTATATTTGTAGCAGTGCTTGTGTATTGTATGTGTTTTTGTTTGTGGCTGTTTATTTTTATCACAACTATATTTATCAGTAATTTTTTGACCATTTCTGTATCCCATGGTCCCATGTGGAACTGTCTGTAGATGATCTGAAAGTGAATGAATGAATGAATGAATGAATGAATGAATGAATCAATGAATGAATGAATCAATGAATGAACACCAACTTACCGCCACACAGAGCTGTACATGTCTCAGCTGCATGAAACACAAGAGCACATGCATGTATAAAGTGAGACTCGTAACAATAAAACACTGTAGTTTATGTTAGGCATACAGAAGAACTTCAGTTCCACAACAAAGATGAAACATACTGCCACAAAACAAGATAGATGACCCACGATAAATAAACATTGCACAAACAACAGCCAACTATCCACACCTGAAATGACGCGCAAGTGAAGTAGCCATGCTGTGATTGGTTCAGGCCAAGGTTCTGGGAATCATGTGACTCCATGATTCTCTGACACCTGCTGTCCCTGGCAGGAAATACCTGCCCCTGAATTCACTTATTGGTACAGACGATCACGAATAGATGTCTCTGCACACATTGGCCTGCTCTCCTCTTCCACTTTCAGAGGGGTGAAAGAGAGTTAGACCAGTCAGAGTTACTTTTAGAACCGACTTATAGTTAGCCTACCCACAGAGTTAGTTCAATATGACAGTTATATATGTGGGTGGTGGCAGCATATGAACACAGTGTACAGCTTCCATCTTGACTCCTGGCTTGATCAAGCAGACAAGCATGGAGCTCCGGGAGGACTACGTAGTGCACATAAAAATACAATGCTGGGTGATGGTCCTCAGTGTGACAGCCAGCAACAGTGGTATAGCAGAGGTGGATGCAACTGGCTCAGCATTGTGTTCATTATGGCTTTTGCTATTCATGGTGCCGAATCTTTGCTTTCTACCACCAGACTTTCTTTTTTTAATTTTTACATTGCTCTTAATTTTATACAAGTAGGACAACACCTTAATTGCAATGACAAAGGAAACAATATACAGTCTGGTATCTTTCAAATGTAAGGGAAAAAGAATTAGACACAAGAGGGAAAAACAATTACATATTAGACAAAAAAAATCAGGCTTACATAAATGTGTGAATAAACGAGTGTAGCTTCTAGGAGTACACGCACAACATTTTAATAGGTTTCTCAAATGAATCTTTCCTTGTATTAACTTAAAATTGTACATGCGCTGGATACAAAACCCTACTCTCATTACTGCTACCAATAAAAAAATAATTTTCCTGTTCACCAATTTCTTAGTCTCTTTGTTTCCCATACAGGAAAGTATTCAATTGTTTTGACTAAACATTAATACAAGATTTCAAAGAAACGCATAAAACTGAGTGGAGGCAATGACTGCACAACCTTAACAACTTGAAGCATTGTCTCATTTTTGTGAATATGACATGACATATCCTTAACATAATGTGCTGGTAAAATGCAGCACTTCAGATTAGCACCAGAGTGTGACATACATCATACAGACTGGCAATTTCGATGGTTTTAATGTATGCCAAACACTGACGGAGGTGCTTAATTTTGCTGGGCACTGATCATGTGGTTCTCTTGCAGGGTCAAGGGCTCCATATTAGATACCTTTATCACTGGAAACAGAGAGCTGTAAGGAGGCGGTTGGTCAAGTTCCTCATAAGAGGGGGGTCCAGGGGTAGGAGGTGCTTCCTCTTGATGTGGTGTGCTGCTCCTCCTGTGATGCCCCATGCGTCCAGCACTACTGATGATGAAGACGGTGGTAGCAGCAGATGTACTGGTTGGACCACCAGCTGGGAGTCGGTGCTTTGAGGACCGGCAACAACACTCCCAGAGTCCACATAGCATCAGGATTGCCCCACAGATGAGCATCCCCAGCATCAGGTAGCCCCAAGGCCCATATTGTGCTAGCACTGCTGGGAATGTAGGATCTGATGCAGAAAATACAAACATGACAATTCAGAGCTCAGCCATCTCCAGGGATGTAATACCAACCCAAAAAGGAGTATCTTGGTAGTCACCAAGATGAGAAGCCAAAATGTCACAAAGTTAATACACAGGAAGGCAATCATTATCAGAGGGGTAACTGGGCCTGGTATAGGACGAATGGGGGGGGTTTTTCATGTATGACTAAGACTACGGTCTTCTGAGATGGGGCATGCCATATAGTCTGATGTACGGTGATCAGTATTTTGGAGAGCCTTACAGCCTCCACCTTCAGGGTACAAGAAGTGATCCAGGCAGGGAAACATCAAGAGAAGTGATATATCAGAGGGAAAGGTGGAGCAGGGCTGCAGTGGTACAAAGAGAGACCAGACCATCTGAAGAGGCTGTTATGTAGATGGAAAAATGCCATCAACCGGACAATGCAGTGCCATGTTCTAGAATATCACAGTCTAACATGCACTCCTGTTAAAACCACAAATCTCAAATTGATACCTCAAATATGGTACATTTCACAATGACTTATACAATTAATACATCTTTGTGTATGAAAGTGTTGATTTTGTTAATACACCTGAAATGTGTTAAAGACTAGACACCTAAGAACTTCACCGTGGGCTTCTCCAGAACAGTAAATTTCATTAATTGAAAATTAGCTGAAATCAGATCCTAAAAGCATATTCAAGTGGGAGGCTAAATACAGTGCAATTTAATCATTTCAATTTTAATTTCCACACATTAAGTGCTTACTTTGCATGCTTTCCAGTCTACACGTTCATTTATAGCACGTACAGCTCTAATGCTGTAAAGCCAATTGCTAATTATATCATGGATGTCACTCAAGAGTAGAGTCAGAAACAGCTTTTCCTAGTACCTCATTAAGTAGGAAGTCTCTTTTATCATTGCCCCCAGCATGACAGTCATTATGGGATGTCCTGATGCATGCAGGCGTTCTATGCCATAAAGCTGCCATTCTCACGGAGATTATAAAAGAGACTCTCTGTGTTAACTACATCAGTAAGTCAATATGTAATTGTTTCAAATACAAGGTGCAGAATAATGACAGCTGTATTACATGCCTGCAAATATTTCCAAATAATGAACTGTGTTTGAGAAGTTTGATTAAAATGACTCGGGTCTTCATTTGTGCAGGTGTCATACTGGACTGACGAATCAAAAGTAAATTTTCTGAGCAATTTTCAATGTAGACTGCCAACAGCAAAAGCAAATATAATAAACCTCTATTCAGCAGTTTCAGGGATGATACATGCAAACAGACAGAGGGACACAATTCTGCTACACACATTCCTTTCACATGAATGCGTAAATATGCAATCAATATATGATTACCTGCATGTCCAAACAAATGGATTTTTTTATCTGTTTAGCTTATAGATATCTCCCATATTTTATCAGGATAGTAAATCTGTAAGTTGGGAGAAACATTAATAGTATTAATGTAGAATTTAAGGCGTTCCATAACGTATGGGTGCTGCGGCAATTAGTTGCACATACAGGGGGCACTTCAGAGAGATGGCAGCCAGATCTTGCCAAACACATTCAGTCGTATTGGTGTCATAACAGATAGTTAACCTTAAATCCTGGAACACATCAATATTATTTTAAAGGAATCCAACTGCATAGGTTCCATGAGTTTGTTTTAAACATCATGGGATAAAAAATGCATAATTAAGAAATCTGGTCTGGTTATAAGTGGTGGAAAATTGGGAACTGTATGCTGCAGTAACAGTTATTGTATAATGTAAAATGACATCATGGTAGCCATGTGAAATTCCTATTCACTCTCTCTTTGCCAGCAAAAAATACCAAGTCATTCAGCAAATTCTATGAAATAAGTCTACATGTTAAAATTACACACATGGTGATAGTGCAAAGCTGTGAAGCTGTACCTTGCAAATTGAATTTAGTCAGACCCAGCACTAGTCAAAATTATGCACAGAAATTGTCCACTGGATTGTATTAAGTACAGAACAACAGTTCATGTCACCCTCAGCATATTGTCTGAAGCATATGAAGGAAAGTAGGGTCATACATTCGTCCATCATCCTCTTCTGCAAGCATACTGCAATTCCAGAGGCTTACCTTCTGATTTATCCTGCAACGGCGGTTTAATTGTAGGTGTCATTGTTGCATTCATAGGTTCAGCCACCTGAACATTATTCTTCTTGTTCCAGAATTTCTTTAGTATAATGTCCGACATATTTCTAAGCAAACTCGATGATATTTCAAGACCAGACAGTATATTCTCCACAGGTTTCAATGTTGTTGTTGATGTTACATCTCTCTTCCTAGAACTGACTTCAGTCCAGGTCTTCAGTACAGCATTTTTCAATATCCTCTCAATAACATGGTGTGGATCTGAATGATGTCCTCCCTCAGACGAATCTGGGTCTGTCATGAACAAACCTCCATTTAGTGTCATAGGACCACAGTCTTTAGGGTTCTCGTCATGACCAGCAAAAGGGCAGTTGTTATACCCATCACAAGCCAACTCTGAGGAAATGCACAAGGGGAAGTGGACGCTGCTTCCCAGACAAATGAAGCGATGTCTGATGTTGCACTCACCCATACCTGAACAATAAAAATGGACAGCTTAGTTACTGAACAACAAGAATACGTGAATAGTTTAATTAATGGATAATCTAAACAAGGACAGCTGAAATATGTGATTACTGGATTAGAATAACTGTAAATTTTAATTGCTAAGCTCCTAAACATGTTGCACTGTATCTACTCACACACAGTATTTGTGAATTAGTTCAACATTTGGGTTACTACACACACTTGAAAAAAAAACAGATAACAAGTGAAAATATGTATTAGGAAACTGCATACAGAAAATAATTAAACTTCACACAGATTTACATGACTAGTCTATACTGTAATTCATATAGTGTCCCGAAATAAAAATTAATGGACTGAACATCTTTCCAGCATGAGAGGCACAAACAAGTATAGTAACTGCCGACTACACCAAATTCAAAGGATCACAGCTTCAGTGCAAACAGTAATGTGCTGGTGTAGTGGTTAGTTAGTACTCTTACTTTGTACTCAGGAAGCCGCTGTTTTGCAATGCATCATCTGAAATGTCTATGCCAGGAGTCTGTCACAGCTTACATCAATGCCTACAGATAAATGTGGGGAGGCAAATTCACATTTAGTCAAAACCCCTTCCACGTGCATCGCCCCAGTCTGTCATCAGGGCCACCTATAGCGGCAGGTGGGCTAGGCAGTCATGCAGCGTGCTACTCTTAATCGGGCACCAAAACAATTTTGCTGTTTCAGGAACAATTGTCAATATTTTCTTTTCTAGATTATGCAAAGAAAAATGTGGTTACTGTGATGCTGCGTGTTTTAGTTTTATGATCTTGTATGCCGCATACATTCCTGACATTTGAAACTTTACAATTGGTTGTGACCTTTCAGCTGTTTCATGTGATAGTACTTTACTTATGTTATGTTGTTGGCATTTTGCAAGGAAGCAAGCATACCAAGCAGCAGCCATGACCAGCAGTGCATATGTTAACAAACAGAGGTCAGGCAGTGTTACAGCTTGAGAAAATTTCTACTGGGTTAACACAATCATCCACAAGGCCAGCCACAAAAGTACTCTTCAGAAAGTGTACAAAAATTATGCAACATTCTGTTCTCATACATTGTAATAATTTCCTAAAGTGCAGGCTGTAACCATCAATCATTATCTACACACATGAAAATAACATTAACTTTATTCTAGTTATAAACTATATTAAGTTTATGCAATTATTCTTGACTTTTCAGAGAATAATATAACATCTCCCATTCATTGTATCACACGAAAATGGTGTTATGATCAGCAAAGGGAATTTCTCAGAATTAACAACTCTATCAGTACCTTCTATAAGCAAATTCCCAATCAAAAACTTGAAGAAGTACATACTGGCATCATAACCATTTGTCAGTCCACATTTAATGACTTGGCTTCTGCTCAGAGTTTTGTAAAAAATGTGCATAAAAAGAGTTTACATAAATCTGTGTAGCCACTTCTGTTTTCACAAAAATCACTGAACTATAATCCGTTTGTTTTTGTACCACTCTCTCCCTTTCTTTTTAAATATCTCCACTCCTCTTCATCATATCCTCATGAAATTTCATATGCAGCTTCTTGATAGAAATGTAAAACACAGTACAGAACAACTACAGAAATTTAACAGTCACTGCATCCAAATGATAATCACTCCACACATATCCTAACATATTTAGATCTAGGAGCCTATATTGTCACTTTAATATCAGCACACACAAGAACACTGCCATTAGCAGACAAAGTTAGTAACAGCTGATAATATCTAAAAACACAAACTGAACTAAACAACATTTACCTCCTGGGCTTTGGCTTGTGAAAAATTTTGACAGGTGCTAACAGGTAGAGTTTTGAAAACTATGAATTAATATTTAAGTGAAATTTTATGGGATGCTATATTTATGTGAAAAGAGGGTGAGCTACCAGATAAAATTGGAACTCAAATCCTGCACGGACAGATATGAGGAAATACTTATGAGTGGTGGTGGGGGAGCTCAGTCAGTATAGATCCTGTTTCTTGATGTCAGAGAGGTGACACAGACAATAATCCCCCCCCCATTCCTCCTGTATTCCACATAGTTGTGATTAACAGCAGAAAAATGTGTTAATGTCATGGCACAAAACACACTGAATGGTGAATACTGCAGACTTGTCTTAGTATGCTGGAGCCTTTGCAATTCCAAGATGTAACCATAACATTTACTGGTTCACAATACTGAGTTACACCCCACAAGAACATTACCAGCTGCATGATTAACAATTATGGTCAACAGCTACTATACTTAGCCCTGCACATTACCAAAGTCACTTGAACAAATGCAGGTTATTTCAAACAACAGAATTACCGTATATGAACCCTGTTACTGCGACTGGGGTTTTGCATGCTTATCCTCTGGCAGTGCAAGGAAGTGCTGTTATCATATCTTAAGATCACCAGTTTTATCTTTGAATGACAGCCAGAGCATAAAAATACCACAGAACCCCCAGAAAGATTTTCACAGCAGGCAGGCAGGCAGGCAGGCAGGCAGGCAGGCAGGCTAGCAACCAACCAACCAACCAACCAACCAACCAACCAACCAACCAACCAACCAACCAACCAACCAACCAACCAACAAACAAACAAACCAACTAACCAACCAACAAACAAACCAACCAACCAACTAACCAACAAACCAACCAACCAACCAACTAACCAATCAACCCACCAACCAACCAGACACCACCATGGAGCAGAGATCTACCTGGCAAGCTAACAGTTTGTTACCCAGTCTAGAAATTCCCTGCATTTTACAGAATCCAAAGGAACTGTATTCATAAGAATCCGCCATTCATCCATACCGCAAGCCAGCTTCCTCCATGACACGCCATCCCATCCTATTTCTTTAAGTTCCTATTTAACATTATACTCCCATTTACGCCTACATCTTCTAAAAGACACCGTTCCTTAAGTTTTTCTACTCAAAACTCTATATGTATGTTTCTTACCGCCCATGCCTGCCACAAGCTCAATCCATCTCATACCAATAAGTGATGGTAATAAAAGTAGTCCGACAAAGAGTTTACCACCACCACCGCCACCACCACCACCGCCGCCGCCGCCGCCGCCACCACCACCACCACCACCACCACCACTACCACCATTAATGAAGCTGAACATCAGTAAAGTCAGGAATATTACTATGAACGCTTTGAACTACAGTAATTATAAACTGTGATTCTTGCTTGCATAAGCCAAACTGATGCTATCAGGGTCCTGGGGGTACCCACAACTTCGGAACTTCATTTTCATCACTATGTAGACTACGTATTTTCTAAAATCATGTAGTTTCTGTGCGCTGTTTAAACTGTAACCTTTTCCTTTTCTACCTTTGAATGTTTACTGTTAATGCACAGGTGTCTTACTTCCGTTAGACCTACACTCCAGTACATGAGCTGTCTGGAACTTCCGTTAGACCTACACTCCAGTACATGAGCTGTCTGGAACTCCTTGACGTCCTACTCTAAAACATTTAAAATTATTTATTTACATTTTGTTTCCTCTCGCACACTGCTACCTTGTGTAAGTAAATATATTGATTTGAACCGCGCGCCGCGCCGTGTCAGCAGGAACATGAATGGAACGTAATGAGATTTAAATCCTACTTGGGCTGCTAAGTCAGCTTAATCTGGCCTCACTTCGTCATTTGTTTGAGCTTTATATGTTGTTTTGCTCTCTCTCTGTGTGTGTGTGTGTGTGTGTGTTTCTTTTTCTTCTTCTTTTTTTTATGTGAGTGGGTTCTATTCGTGATTCGTGCTGGTTTTATAATTGGTCATTTCACTGCAAAGCCCGAACGCAAATAAACAAGAGTCAAACGGAATTGGACGATTATGATGATGATGATGGTCGTCGTCGTCGTCATCATCATCATCATCATCATCTTGGAATCACTCAGCAAATTTATGCTGTTCACGGCAGTCACTTGCTTCACCTGGTCTTTGCTAACTTCAGTGACTCACGCATTACTCGTACTTCTCGTGATTCTGACACTGCAAAGCCTGATAGGTGTTAACCGCCCTTGGTTATGGACCCCGCTTCGTTAGTTACTGTTTTTATTGAAAATTGCATTATACGTACAAGGGCGCACCCGGGGGGGGGGCTGCCGGGCTACAGCCCCCCCAAACCCCCAAAACCGAAATTTAAAAACACAGTTTTTGTAGATATTCTGATATAAGATGTTTAACGTGATTTTCCCTTCAGCCAAAATCAGCCACTGTAGCCGGCTAATGACTAGTACATTAGAATTTTGAAAAATAAATTAATAAAATAAAAAAACAAGAAGATAGGACACTGTGATTGAGTCATGGAACATTTAGTTTTAGTTGTCTGTATATAAATGCAGTTGCAAAGAGTGTTATATTGTACTTACAACATGATTTTATAACACAATTTTTCAAATCACACATAAATTATATATAGCCTCAGGGTCCGGCCCCCCCCCCTCCCCCCCCCCCCCAAGGAAAAATTCTGGGTGCGCACCAGAAATTCGATTCAGCAAGATCACACCCTGTTACATAATATTCTTTCTCCATATGTGCAATAATCACCTTTGTGGATGCTGCTATCGCCAGCCTGTCCTTCTTCACAAAGCAACATCACAGAGCCTTATTTGCTCTATGGTTTTCTATTGCCTTGCGCTATACTCGGAGAAGAAATTGCTTCACATACGGTTTAGAAATAGACTATTTTGTATTATTTTTATCCAAAACTAGGGAAAAGGTAGGCTTAAAACTGACATGGCTGGCTGAAGTCTATGATAATGATTTAACCGCTTATAGCCTAATGGTTCCTGTATGTACCACCACTATTAAGACAAAACATTTCTATGTCCTGTTTCGTTCTAAGAATAAACAGCAATTATTTCTCTATAAAGAATAACCTGATTGGTTTTTATAACCGAGTTGGAGTGTACGAGTATTTGCTACACCTTACGAGGCAAACCTTTAAATAGAACTCCAGTAAATCAAGGTCAGGTACATCTTAGTATTGAACAGGGTAAGACGCAACCTAAGAAATTTTCGAAATATGTAACTTCAGTCAGAAATAGTAGTCTGGCATGTTTCTTTTTATGGTTGACAACACTGATTTAGCCGAGCCTCGTGAAATAGCGGATGCTTATGTTAACACTTAAATCAGTCTTTATCTTCTCCATACCCGTCCAGACCAGTCGTGGTGCCCACAAAGCCTCCTTTATAATGAGTACCGAGGCTCTTTTCCAGGGGTAAATTGGCTGCAGCGTACCGCTGACACCCACCCCTATCTAGCGCCTAGGTTAAGAATGATTAGAGCTATACCCCTACTCCTATGTGGCGTGGACACGCACAAATTTACCTTCAGCATTTACACAGTACGCAGTACAGATGCAATTAAGATTTTCAGCTTCTTGACCTAGTCTGCGTATACATGATAAAATACGAGAAAATACTCGCATTTTCAGTTTTTTCTTGAATTAATTTACGAACGTAAAATTTTGGGAGAAAGGTAGAGCCAATGCGTGACAAGTGTTAAGCTCTGTGAAAATTTTCATTCGAATGCTGATCCCAGACTATCGTCGTCATCATCATCATCATCATCATCATCATCATCATCATCATCATCACAGTCATCACCATCAACACCATTATCAACATATTCATGATCATATAGCTTGCAAGCGTCCCGAAGTGTCACCGGTTGCTTGTCAGCAACTGTGCGAATTGCACGTGATTATCGGCCAGATTGCTTACAGCAGTCACGATTCACATTCCGGATGCCAGCCTCGTCCAGCACTATGAACAGTCTTAGCAGCAACACGCCAAGGGCTTCAACCAAGACGACCACACATGCTAGCCTAAACTCATGCTACGTCAAAGTTCACACATGGCACCTTTTTGTCACATTCCAGCTACGCGGTTCAGACGCAGGAATGATTACAATACGAAGGATGTCGATAACCGCTTCGGCAAAGTTTCCGCCCACAGCTTGCGGCTTGCTTGGTTCCGTCGTTTGTTGATTGTCCCGTTTGCATAGGATGACAGACGTCAGGCGTGTCTGGTTCAGTGGTATCCTACTTGCGCCCGTACTCTGACTGCCCATGGCCCTCAGGTGGAATTTGAGCCAGGGATTTCAGCTACAAAGCTTTGGCTTTACGAATGCAACTAACGTGTAACAGGTCAAGAAAAGTGTGGAAAGATAACCGTCTGTGATGTAACACACCTCCACGGGCGCACACAGCACTGGCGTAGTCTAGCAGCAGCTACAACCGATCGAAGTCATTGTTTTACGGGGTTCAACCTACTTACCACTGGTGTCTTCAGCCGTAACTCGTTTCTTACTACATGGCTGGCATTATGCCTGCCACAGTTCCTCCATTGCCTTAACTTCACGGCCAGGACTTGGAAGTCGGATTGTACTTACCTGTACCAAACGCCGTGATGATTAGACGCTTGGACACCATTTTGACAGCAAGGCTGCTATCTGGCGGGGACCAGACAAGCGAAAGATGGTTCGTGATGAACAGTGTGTCTGTCGTAATGTCACTGCCATTGCATACGTCGACGGTTCTGGAATCCATTTTGTGTAGCTCGTCGACGTACTCTGAGGCGTTTCGCGTGTGAGACTGTCGACATAAAAAGGACTCGGCATTAGTAAGTGGATAGTGATTCACTAACGGAGAGTTCGTACGCGTACAAACCAGCTACAGCCGTAACTACGGGTCATAACGTGCCAAATCTGTACTCGAGAGTGTGGTGGTAGGCCCTGTCTGAATTTAGGTGACTAGCTAGTACAGTAAATATGGTGCCTTCTCGTACACTTACAACCATACAGCCCCCCCCCCCCTTCGGCCGTCTCCATCATGAGCATAACCTGCAACAGACGAGCTAAATCAGTGTTTTAAGGTACAAATGTACATGCGTTTTGGTCAATTTTGAGTTATTTTCTGCCCTTCGTTGTTAAACATGTCTACAGTACCTTGGTTCTGCACAAACATAGGCGTAACTTGGAGGGGCAAGGGGGGGGGAAAAGGGCCCCCCCCCCCAAATATTTTTTTCAAACTAGGAATAGTTTTTGGTTCTGAATTAAATAATGGCAAATAAAAAGTAGGCAGAAAAAAGAAAACGAAAAACTTGCGTTTTAAGGGACCAATTTTCCCCTCTTTCAAATTTGACTGCTTTGTAAAATAAAGTTCCTAATATCTATGGTCAATTTTGGGGGGGGGGCGCGGCAAGTTAGCCAAGTTACGCCTATGTGCACAAATACGTTTGTAAGTCTCGAATTACCGTAATGACGGCAGGACCGATCAAGCAAAACGGCATGTTATGCCAGAAGACTGTCTTGGGGTTACTGCAAATGGTGTAAACGTGTGCTTTACACTATCGACATGTTCCCGGAATCCAATTCAGTGTTAGGTGACTACGTCGGAAACAATAATTTGGGTGACCAAAACGTAACAGCTGCTGTGTTTTGGTGGCAAATAAGCTGTGTGGAGTCAATCTGACACGTGTAACAGTTTTCAACACAAAATGGATGTGCAGGGGCCTGCTTCACGCTCCGGCCATTTCATCGACAGAGAAATCCCAGTAGTGACTGGACAGCACGCCGGATGGGCCCTACATTTGGGCCAACCCTTCCAGAAATTGGGCTCCAATTGTCCATCCAGTAGTCAGCTACTTTATCAACTGAGCTATCTAAATGTACCGACTAAGCTACTCGGGGTCTTAGTCGAAGAAAATGTAAGGTAAGGAAATATTCCCCTATGTCCAAGTCAAACATCTCGAAAGCTAAACGGCGTGAAGAGATAAATTCAATGTATAGCATTACAACAAAACTTTCAGACAGGAATGAAGGCGGACGTTAGTGTTCAATGAGCCGACACTCTTTATTACTATGTGGCCTATTGCAATGTATAGAGTTTAGACAGTCGTTATTTGCTAATCATTGTCGGAGAAGGGAGGCTAATGGTGTCTGTAAGCTGCCGTCAGAATTAGGTTGATATCATTTTCCTTTTAAGTTTCACATATACAGCATCATGCCACATCTTCAGTCTTGTCTATGCTAAGAATTCTCTTCATTCACTGATTAGGGTAAAGAGCACACATAGTATCAAGGGGGTGGGAGGCTGTTTTTGGGATATTCACAAAGAAAGAGCGACAGAATTACTCAGTACAGACTGCGTGCATGGAAGGTGAAGATCTCTGAACGCAGAGCTCCAATTCTGACTGTACAGCGAAAAGAAACAACTCCACAGTTTGTGAAACTTACGGCCACGTCCGTCCGTGGCAGCCCCTTTATTTCACACGCTTCCACTACTTATCTCCTAAACATTCTTTCCCAAAACGACCCTGGGATTAATCCAATCTGCCCTGTGAAACGTTTAAAGATGGGGCAGCAATCGGTTTCTGCATCGTATGGACATGCTGCGCACCGCAACTGTCCGCAAGGACAGTTATGCCATACTTTGACCCCAAAAACGAGTGCCCCGGGACTCAACTCTGCGACCGCAGAAGCTGGAGAAATGTATGGGAACTGGTTCGCATTCCTTACAGAGCCTCAAAGCTGGGTGCCTAAAGGTACCTTCACACAGGTGACTTAAAATGAGGCAACGGAAAAGCGGACAGACTTGAAGAAAGCCACAAACACGCACAGTGTCGCCATTTTGTACGTAGGCCTGCTGATTCTGAGAACTCTGTGCAAAGAAGGTATAATAAATATGGACTAAGAATATTAGCTTAGTGGTTGTTCGTGGTAGCTTATTTATGTGTCTGTTTACAAAGGCACAAGCGTTTTGGGCTTATCATGACCTTCTCTGAAACACTATGGAAGCAGCAGCAGCTTCCCCTCAAACGTTGGTGCACTTCTATTAATCTACACGGCGTCAAATCCAACAAGGCTGTCATATTCTTACCAGAATTCCACACACTCATTAACAGTTCATTCACATAATCCGACACTGCAGAAGTTCTACAGCTGATGCTATTATTCGAAAGAGAACTGACATGTCTTGCCACACTCATACCTAAGACTACTCAGACGTCTACAGCAGACAGCAAGATTTCTTCGGATTCCTTAGCCTTCGTAAAGCCTATGTAAAGGTATCTCAAAAGAGGCATTCAGTGCAGCAGAATTTCTTGCAACCATTTTAATAAACGTACCTGTCTTTCACTGCTGCTTTTTCGTTTGGTCACAGTCGGGCTGGAAAAACAACTGAATTGGTTTCCTGGTATTCCAGCAAGCAGGACGGTTTTATTTTAACTTAGGCAGCACCCCTCAACAAAATACAAGTTTTAGTTTTGGCGTATCCCCCAACAAGTGCTAATGCAACCAAATTTTTGACAAGAACCTCCGTGCTGCTACATTTGTCAGTTAACTGGTTTGTACGTTATTTACGAAGTCCATAAAAGATTTACGACGGGAACATGAGAAAACATGTTGCACAAATGGTACGTACAAAGGATAGATCAGCAGTAAATATCCGGCGTGGCACTATATCAATAAATCTCAGAGCAATTAACGCCACGATCTACTGTTACTTCGTGTATGCCTCCCCAACCGCGACCGTCATTGAAACCGCCATTCCCACCTTTCCTGCGCCTTACGCACGCCAGAAGCAAGCACGAGGTACCGACACAGCATCACAGATACTCACTAGTTTGAGAAAGCAGGGTAGAAAGCCATGTCGCTTCTCTGATGTCCTGGACGAATACACCTTTGGGTGATCTAGATGTACGGTTAGCTCATGGCCGGCAGGCGCTATGACTTCGAGTCGGCATCTCGCGGCACCGGTTTGTCGGTCCATGGTGTGTGTGGAGGAAGACATGGCGTTCAGATCCACAAGGGCTGCCGAGTGCGGGCCTTTCGGCTGAAGATGCAGAACTTTGGACGGGCCGTCCGGGAGGCAGTGGAGCGCCAGGTTCACTAAGCACAATCAGAAAGACAAGTGACTGTACGGGACTCGCCTGACGGTGCAGAACTTAAGCGCGGCCTTCTGACAGGCAGGAAAAGGTCGTGTCCAGGAGTGTATGTAAATAATAACTTAACAAACAAGAGAACCAATTCCACAGAAAAAAGTGACAGTTAATCAGCTGGCCAGGGAATTCCCTATTTTTATTTAATCCCAATACTCATTACAGCGTTCACGAAATCTCGCCGTTTGACCGTATCCTACGTCATTTCAATGTAATTCACCCTCACCCTACTCCTAAGAGATGTGCTTTAATAGTATTATTATCAGCCTTCGTCTCTCAAATGGTCCACACCTTAAAGTGTTTGTAAGTTATCACTGCCTTCATGCGTGCTACATGGCCTGACTAACCTGTCCTTAATCATCACAATATCAACAGGTGTTCTCATCAGTTCCTTGTTCCCAACATCTACGCAGTAACGCACTAGTCAGCCAAACCGTTTCCGCCGGCTGCCACATTTTCGGTGATTCACAAAAACATTCCGCAAGACAGAGAAGAAAAGAGGTAAGCACAGGGAGGAACTTTGACGTCTACTTCCTTCAAGCGCGCCCTTAAATTTAGATACGAATCTCTACCAACATATCCAGAGCTTTTACTTTTATAATAAACTCATCATACATACGTCACTACTAACCTGTGACTTCTTGTACACTGGCAGTTCAGCAAGTCAGAGCATACGGGAGCGGCACGGCGAGTTCATTTGGTTATGACTCATCACGGATGATCACCGCGAGCTACACAAAACCGGCCACGAACAATGGTTGCAGTGGAGTACGTCCAACATGTGTCACATTCCACAAACATTCGTGATCAAATTGCAGCACGCGTGTTACAGCTGTTGAACGTTATAGTTTTTAACACCACGTCCGGGCGGGCACTAGTGGCCAGTCGGCGTCAGACATCGATTTATTTAGTCTGTCTATGGCTTATTTGACGACGTCTTTAATACCTTATACGACAGCGTCGAATAATAACGATACTGAATTGGAGAGGATGTGGAGTGGTCGTGGCCTATGCTGCAATTTAGCTGCTGGTACTGAGGAACGCCACGAAAATCCCAGTCCGTACAGCCAGTCTCCAGGCCGGGGGTTTAACCCTAGACCTCCCATTTACGAAGCAGAAGTGCTACCCGCTCTACTGTGACGTTCAGTGTAAATATCATGAAAACGTTGTCCCTGTGCATGCCATGAGGGCAAACATTCGGAGTGGAGATATAGCTCCACTCATTCTTAAAGTCGGCCCTGTGTGGAGGTGAGTGGTCATCTTCACGCCCCGGCCGCTTTATTTCGGGAAGAAGAACCCCCGGTATGCAGTGAACAGGAGGCCACCTGAGCCCCACGGCCGGTCTCGACACTTGAAAAAAATACGTTACCATTGCCGGGAACTGACCCACCCTCGGTCGGCCAGACCGTAACCTAGTCGCTCTACCGACTCAAGATATCCCATCTAATTTCAGGCTCTGTCATACGTTCAAAAACATTTGGAACTGTGAGAGCTTTCTATCCATCTCGGCTCGTTTCGATTTAATGCATGCAGGCCTATACGTGAAATTTTCTCGTAGCACCTAGATTACAGCAGAAAATGTCACATTATATTTCTCCAGAGCAATGCAGGCCCAGAGTTGCCGAAAAAATTAGTTCTCGTTTGCGGAGGCCAACTGGATTTGACTTGAATTCGAGAAATACTTATCACGCGCTTAATTTTAATCAGAAATTCTGTACGGAAGAGATCACAGGCGAGGCCTAGGAGTAAATGGAGAAGTAATAAAGTGGATATTACGGAAACACGGTGTAAGAGTGTGTATTGCATTCGACTGGTTCAGGATAAGGATTTTGTGAACACGGTAATGAACCGGCACGTTTCATTAAGAGCTGCCTTACACGAAAAATAAGGAAACATACTTTCCTACTGTGCAGATTTCTTATCCAACAGATCTAGCGCTGTTCTATTCTTGTCACAGTCCTATTTTTTCTGCAAATATGTTATTATTTAAGTACTAATTCTGTCCACGTTAAATCTGTCGGCCATAAACTCAAAGTAACGCAGCAGCGTCGTGCTGTTGCAATTGCTGAGCAACAACATTCCATACGTAATACGTAGGTATGTTTACGACCTATAGCCGTGTCGCATTTCCTACGCTCTGGTGCAGTATTTCGCCACCTACAGCTATCGAACCCAAGGTAAAGAAACATTTTCGAACGTCTGTCATGTCATTTCACATTCTATAAAAATTATACGTCAAAAAATTTGATATTTTCAGCACCCGAAAGTCTGTGACACTGGTGCAGCTCCCGCTTCATAAATTCGCACATCCGCCATGCTGCATGACGTTCATTCCAAGTTTCGTAAAACTTGGTAACGTATTACAACAACTGAAACTTTAGAAATCGAACACCCCCTCCCCACACACTAAGATCATAGTGATTTTCACTGGCCTATTTATTTTCTTTTAGGAAGATCTAAAAGCTTACATGCACACAATTCTGCATTCGTGCGGGACGTCCGGCCACGTGTGGTACAGTGTGTTATATTTGTGTCGAAGCCTGATGTTTGTACTACAGCTTAAATGGAGCCACATCAGACAGGATGCTGACGTTGATGGAAAATCCTGGAATAGCCCAAAGAATTCACCAGCATCCATCAATTCAGGAAATGTGATGACGTAAGCAAAATCACACCAGCTTTGTTCCAGTAAATCATTAACCTTCTAGAGATATATAAACTAAATTCTACTTGTCCCTCTACAAATAGTGCATGCTGCGAATATTCTAGCAGTCTACAATGGGAACACCTTATACAGTGGCTAGCAAGACCTGTAAATGAACCAGGGTAAAAGGCCGATATTTCAGGCCTAAATATTATGGCCAAGGAACAAGAAGCACGTAGAAATATCCGTAATTCTTTCTGCAGCTACGCGGACCTGCTGCTGCTCTGAGCAGGAAACGTTTACACGACCTGACTACTGCGCGGCACTTAAGTTTTTTGTAATATGCATAATAAAAGTATTTACAACAAAAATTGAAAAATTCCAGCTGCGCGACAACAATTCAGTGCGCGCGGGAGCATTTCAGTTACTGCGCGGCCGCGCATCCGCGCAGCTTAGAGGGAACATTGCAGAAGAACTTAATTATTAAAGAATATGAGGTCTTACGGTAAGAATGATCAATAAATGCCTGATAAAATCAATGGCGCTAAAATTAACGTCCATTCACACAAATATTTTAACCTCTTTGGGACCACATTACTTTCATCTGACATGACTTTCAGCGAAGTAGGAAGTGGGCCGTAACTTCCCATGAAAATCTGACAGGGATATCGAAGTCAGGATTATAGAGACCACTTACTGTTGTTGGAAAGCCACCTGTACGGAGCGACGGCTGTACGGAACGAATCTGAGGAAATCAAGGAGGAAGCTAAATACCACAATAATCACATTTCAAGTTAAAATTAAGACGTAATACGAGTATTATCTCATTGGTAAGTCGTCAAAAAGGCGTCTTCTGTACTACAAAGCATTCAGGCCGCTTCTGTCGCCCACCCAGCCTTCTATTCAATGGCTACAGGAGACCCTTTCCCCCAGGCATAAAGTGGCCAGGGCATAAAGCTGGCCGCACTCCTCCACCTAGCGCCATGATTAACAAAGAGTGGTGCCATGCCTCCACTACCTCATATGCCTTCGGGGCATGCATAAGGACAAATTTACTTCATTTGTGATCTATATAATTTAATTCTTGATTAATTAAAGAGTCTCTCACTTGCATAGGTCACATGCCTAACATAGTGGACGAATGGTATGCAGAACTTTAAACAATGAATTATAAATAATAGACAGCCAGTAGTATTTAAGGTGTATTAATCCTACGATTTATTTATATACCGTTTATTTAACAACGCGATTAACAGCTGAAATTATGTGCAGTCGAATGACAGAATGACTGGTGCATAGTAACTGGAAAGAGATAGAAGTGAGCTGTAATGGTCTAATTCTAGGTCCTATATCGCATTTACCTGGACAGACACAGAAAGCCACGAGAACCCTAAAGAAACACAGCTGATCTCTGGGTCGAAGTTTGAACAAAGGATCTCTCCAATAAGATGCCGAGTGTTACGAGCTCGACCTGGGGTTAAGGGTATAGGCTATCCCACTGTTTGCCTGGAGACAAAAATATGAGAAATCTCTTTCACTGAATTAAGACCGAAACCTATGAGGGCTCCCAATTAGTAAGAAACAAGACTATTTAGTAAGAAAAGCCTTCCAAATAAAAAAGCTTACCTACGGCGTGTCTACTAAGAACAATAAATCTGTTATATTTCTTTGTCATTCATCTGTCATTGTGGATAACTTGCTTTGATTCGATTCACCTTGTTCTGAACATTTATAAAAGCAGTACGCCCAAAACTGACCTTGGTTCCCCCATACACAGGTGTTTTACGTAACCCTCTTTGTTTGTTGTTCCATCACGATGAGGGAGAGAGGCCTATCACACCAGTGTAAACAACTGGCAAACTTGCAGTCTGCAGGATTCCGAAAAGGGAACTGTTCCCTCGAGACCATGAGTTCGAGCAGCGCGTCTCTCCATCAGTCACGTAACCAAATTATGAACATCAAAGTTATACACACTAACGAGCCAATTTTCGTGAATTCATTAAACTGTTATCAGACTGCAGCATTTTAGGCGCGTTCCCAAAGTTGCGAAAAGTGCTTGTTAGTTTCGTTATGTCTGTCCGTCCGTCCCTCCGCATGGAACAACTCGGCTCTCAATGGACAGATTTTCCTGAAATTTTATATTCGGAGCGGGGGTTAACAAAATCTGCCAAGAAACTTCCAGTTTGGTTAAAACTGGATAAAAATAACAGGCACCGTACATGAAGACCCACGCAACTGTAGGACTACCTTGGTTATTAGCCTTACCATGGATGCCGTCAGTAATAATCGATAAAATAATAATCGATTCTAACCGACAGTGATCGCCAGTAACTCGTAATAGGCTGCCATACTTCTTCATGCGATTTACAAGACGTACAAATTAAGGAAAATACGTGCAATGTCAATCCTGGTGGCCGTGCGCTCTAAGGCGTATGTCTGTGGCCGCTCGATTGCAGGGTTCGCGGGTTCCAATCCTGCTGAGGGCAAGAATGTTCGTCCCTTGTGTATGTTATGTCTTATGTAGAGGCCTCTGCGACGGGCTGATCACTCGTTCAGATGAGTGCTACCGGGTGTGTGTGTGTGTGTGTGCGCGCGCGCGTGCGTGTGTGCAATTGTGCGTGATCTAGAAACCTCAACAATGAGGCGACCTAGGCCCGATTTGGGCTGTTGCGTCCCAGAAAAAAAATACGTGCAGTCATAATATTTAATACGTATTCATTACGTCTGGAAACATGAAGTTTGGTCTGTAGGCGAATTATGAATATACCTAAAAATTATGTTAGCGATATTGTTTCTAAGTCAGCAATTACAAAATATTTCTAAGGGGTGAAGATTTGAGGTTACGTATGACCGATAAATTTAACAAAATCAATGTATACATACGAATAATAATTCTACAAAAACGGTAGGGTAATGGGAAATGGTAACACCGACGCAGTGGGAAATATTTTGGTGTGATGATAACCACTATCTCACTCATTCCCTCCACGGAGTACCATCGTTACTGAGTAGCCAATGGTACCACAGCTGGTACACAAATGGTACCACAGCTGGTAAACAAATGCCCTGTCTATTACTGAGCCAGAAAATTCATCACCGTGTTACAAGGATAGCTCAACGTTCTAGGCTCTGTGACATCTCATTAACTTACAGCTTTCTACGGTAAGGCGTTGACTGTCCCCGGCCTTAACCGGTACAGTAGAGGACCACCCACTGTCGACTATCCGCAAGTGCTTATTCGCAGCTCTGTATCTGGAGACCATCTGGTCAGTGTTAATTGTGAAATAGTGACTCCTGTAAATTCGTCGGCAGGAATTCCTGGATGGAGGATCTGCCGTTCGCAACCCTTTCGTTTATATATGCATTAAGAGAAAGGAAGAAAACACTCAGAATCCTGTACGAATTCGTACGAATGCTTTACTCACCCGATATGTATGCATCAGTAGGCGTCTGGATTACTGCCAGCATCATGTAGAACCAGTGTCGCCAGCAGCACGCCATCCTCAGCTTCAAGGACGTCGTGCCACTTTGCTGGATCTGCTGGTACAGTGAGACGGATCCGAGGTCAGCTAATTGCTGTAGTTTCTGGCGGTAAAAACGTTCTGGTGCACATGTCTTCGAGGCCGACGTTAACAGTAACACTTCTGCGCAATGTGTAGGAAGACGGCAGCCGCATCAATTCTGAACACTTGCCTCCTCCTCTGGCAACATGCGGCACCTGTATAAGCGACAGGAAGTGTTTTGTTTACTTAGTGGCTTACTGCTCCGTAAACAGCTCGCTGTATACGTTGTATCTTATTCAAACTGCGTAGTTCAAATATTTTTGTGGGGTCGAGTTTTCGCTGCCCAGGAAAAGTGGTCGAGTCCATTCTTTAAAATGTCCTTCTCAGGGCGTGTGTCAGGGTTTGGTTGCAAAGAGTTCAATGTGGTGGTGAGACTGGTAAACGAAGAACGTGGTTATTGGTAATTTTCCTACACTAAGTCAACTGCAAGGCAAATAGGACGACCAATCACAACGTAGTGGTCATTTAGGTCCAACGGTGCACAAATAAAAGTCGTTACGTGAAAATTTAAAAAATAACCTCACCATGGCTGTTTCCCAGCAGACACAGAATCGCGCCTTCACATTTTCTTCTTCCACTACCAACTTGCGATTTCACTATTTTTCTTGCTTGCTTTCTCTCCGCTATTCTTATGCTCCGTCGCTTAGTTCAAGGCCAGAGACCACACGGAAGCAGCGACATGTAAACACATCGTCAAGTGCGGCTCTGCGGCAAGCTGCAAAGGTATGCGAACAGGGAAATGTACTAGTAAATAGATGAACTCTGCCTGACATCACCTCCAGTAAGTCTCGATTTCGGTATTCTTTCACAAATATTGCAGACACTCTGCCACGTTTAAAACACCACTGTGCACTAGACACTTGACGCACTAGGGGATACGGTGTTTTGAAACTGACAAGCTAAGCCGTTTAGACAGTTTTCGGCCTGTAGTGGATTGAGGAACTTGCATGCAGTTGAACACAATGCTTCTTACGGTTCTGCTGGGCTGTCATCGACACTTTACGCCATCACATTTTGACGTACAAATTTATCTCTGCATTTAGCAACACAGCTGCACAATAAACGTGTGAAAAAATTTGGTAAATTCAAAATTAGGCACTTAATAGGACTTCTGGCTTTCGATAACCCTTCGTTCAACGAACATGCTTTTTATGATCTCATTTACACACCGACGTTGCTTTCTGCATCAAAACTTTGGCTGAATTAAGCTCGCCTTTTTTACTGACACTGTTGACTCCTTGTGGGAAGAGATGGCAGGCCACATTTCAGAAAAAGCAACACTGCACTGTATGTTCGTACTTATCCCGACTCCGGCGCATCAAGACCTGCAATATTAACAAAACGTGCGATAAAATTAATACTGTCACATGCACTTTTACAACTTCCTGCTTAACACGTTTGCAGTCATGACGTAATATGGCACTGTCCTCTGAAGAAATAAGCACACCATTTACGAACTGTCAAGGAATGTAACAGCCAAATGAAAAAATATAAAGCAAGTACAAGCATATAACTGCATTCGCAGCGCAACATCATATGCCAGAAGGCCGTAATATGATTTCGAGAAAATTACGTGATACACATCTTAAATACTACGCCGCCCACATTTTATACACTTCATCAGGCTCAATCTGAATGGAATATGTGGCCACAAATAGCGTATATGGAAGAAATGATGAACGTATTCAAAATTTTAGTCAGTAAATGTGAAGGGAGAATGCCACTTAAAATGAGGCACTTGCAGAAGTGACAGTAATATGAAGACGCACGACAGCTGATTTAACACAGTCCTGGGTCCAATGCAAAATAAGTTTGAGGGCCCTATCTTCGTGCAGTCCTGTGTCAACACATATAGAGCACAAGAGGTGAATAAAAATTATAATCTGAAACATAACCAGATCTTTGGGCCGCGTAGACATGGCAGCATTAAACCGGCCTTGAAACGCCCAGAAACAACAGGGCGTCAGGGTGCTGACTGTTTCATCTGGCCGAGTATAAGGACCAGTGGCAAGGTGTCACGAACCCAGCAATGAGTCTTGGAGTTCCACACAAGGCGAGGAATTTGTTTACTGCTGGACAGCCCGTTGGCTTAGCTTCGCGTGACTCATCCCCCTGCGCTATATGCCAACCGCTAAATATCCATCGGTAGCAACATACATTTCATATGGAAAACCTAATGACTTGTTTCGGCTTTTAATTATGCCATCATCAGTCTGTACAAGGTTTTATAATAAGGGGTAATGTACAACAGTGCAAGTGACATTAAAGAAGATCGAGACCTCAATACTTTAATCATTTTAATGTCATTCTCGCATCTGGCGTCTGGCTACCTTCTCAAACAGCGATAAGCCACCATATTCTTCTGTTTTACTCAATACCATCATGATAAACTTGTATGATGCCGGTGGATAATAAATGTGACAATTCTGAGATCACAATCATGTTTAGCATTACTTGCACTGTTGTACACTCCGCCTTGTTTAACTTGCAGAGCCTGATGATGGCTTAATTAGAATCCGAAAGATGGAGCTGTTTTTAGGCTCTGTATATCAACTGTAAGTTGCGTTTGACGGATGCTTATTGGTTCTTTGACTGTTCGCTTGCCAAGCAGGTCTCTACGGACTACGGAGCTTCTTAGTTATGGCAGAAATAATTGTGCATGGGTATTCCAGGTTACGTCATAGGAATACAGCAACTTTTTTCCTTTCATGTTTAAATGCGATCTTTGAATATCGCTCACTCTCTGTATCCCACGTAATTTTCCTGAGATTTACGCACATACATTTTACATATGCAAGTCTTTCGTTCGTGTACGAAACGCACAAACGTTTAATGCAGAGCACCTAATAACAAATTTAATTTTAATTCACTGATAAGTTTAAGAGATGAAACAAAGGGAAGCGGGGTTGGACACGTCCTCCCCCTTATGGGCGCATTTTATGCGTTTGGTCCAAACAGTGCAGAGTGTGTATTTTACAGGCTGCCTAGGAACTCTGACGCCTGCTTCTCTACTGCGCATGTCTGTTATCAAATATCCTGAAACACAAGCTCTAATAAAATCCGTTATAAACTGCTATCATGACGATACATGTTGAGTGTTTAAGGGAGGGTACACACTTGTAACGTTACCACGGTACTTGTAACGTTACCACGGTACACACTTGTAACGTTACCACGGTACTTGTAACGTTACCACGCTACACACTTGTAACGTTACCAAGTTGCAAGTGGCTGACACTGTACGGAGTTACGAGCTAAACTTGCATCCCGTAACAGTACGGCGTAACAGCATCCACCAAGTGTTACGCTATGGGGTTCCCAGTTTGTTACGGGAGCCCGAGTGAGTGCGATGTC
The DNA here is from genome assembly GCA_013340265.1 of Coptotermes formosanus. Taxonomy (NCBI): domain Eukaryota; kingdom Metazoa; phylum Arthropoda; class Insecta; order Blattodea; family Rhinotermitidae; genus Coptotermes; species Coptotermes formosanus. Next base: position 2,276,146 of record BLKM01009501.1, on the reverse strand, counting down.
TTTGCAGCTAGCAGCAGCTGCAAAGACATTTACATACATTATGCTGGAAAAAAAAAAAAGAAAAAACAGCGGCGGTGGTGGCAAACGCGACTGTACTCAAGCAGGGAAGTGTACAGTGCTTCAAACTTATTAGCGGACTTGAATTATCAGTCGGTCAGTGGGTTATATAAAAATGTCACCAGAATGTCTCCTACTGAATTTGAATATTTAATTCATTTGATATTTTATTGTAGTGCAACGGATGCTTTGGGTCCCATATTATTTGCTTTTTCTTATAGGCGTCTATAAATTCTATCACTCTTTCCTGAGTCCACTCCATTCTGAACACACAGCCACAAAAGCCGCACAAAAAGAACTGACCCATAAGACGGTGGTGTATTGCGTACGTGACACGGAGCACGTCCACACTTGCTCAAGCCGTAACTGTAACATCCCTTTGATGCGACGGGCAAATACCGATATCGCACCGGACAAGCCCGTAACGCTACACCGTAACCAACTTTTGCTACGTTACGGTATCACGAGTCGCGTCCACACTGTCACGTTACGGTGTTACGTTACGCGGTAACGTTACAAGTGTGTACCCACCCTTAACCTTTTAAAGCCTAGCGGTAACTTTACATAAGACCAGGTTTAACATTAAAAAATTCTACGTGGTGCCCACATTGCGTTTATGTGTTTTGTACGGATCTCAGAACAAACAGCAACTTTTGCCGTATAAAACATTAAGAGACTGGTTTTTATAACCGAAGTGGAGAGTGTTTACAGCGCGGTACGCACTGAGTCCTTATATAAAACAGATACGCTTCGTCTTTAAAGGTTTAAAGGAACACTGACAACGGTAACGGTGTACTGGGGTGAATTAATAGAGTCACGCTAGAAATGTGTACACAGTCAAGTGGAGGTGAAGCTGCACTGTTCTTGAACCTTCCGTAGTAGATGCTAAAACAAGGCTAAAACAAGTCTCGATGGAGCCTTGAGTTCGTACCACGCAGACAGCACAGTATGCTACAATCAGACAGAATAACCGGTGAAGGCTACATGGCGAACCACACGGAATATGTACATCGACCGTTTGGAAAAAATTTCGAGTGTGTTATTGTTACAGCGGGTGGTATATACAGTTACCACTAGAGTATAAACAGTTAAAAATTATTCACAATTATATAACTGATTCATATTTGTGCTTTGAAGAAGTACGGGGTGTTTCTTTTGTAAGCATATTGTGTCAAACTGAGTTGGTTACCGGATCAAAGAATGAAACTACGTAACACGATTGGTGCTACAAATGCAATGCAATTTCTTTTAGGTTCATAACTTGTATTTCAAAGGTTCGGTATGCAAAGTACGTAACGAATTACTCGGCAAAATAATTGCTAACTCGATACAATGCACGCCTAACGCGCAATAGCTGAAGTGTGATTAGTCTGATAGCAGTTTTGTATCTACAATAAACAAGCATCAAGGCCAAATGGGTGCTCAAAATAGCATAGAAAGCTTATTTCTAAATACACCTACAGAAGCCCATGCGTGCAATCCATCGTTATTCCAAATGGATGTCAGATTCACAACTATCTTCCAAAACACAGCACGCAGTTTATCCATTTACGGTGTTTCAGCAGAAATAATATAGGCAATTCCCAACTAATACGACAGATCTCGTGAAAGGTGAAATCGGGCTAGCCGGACAAGAATTTCCCACAGTAAATAACGTGAATAGGTTAGGGGTGGGCTGTGTTCCCAGTTCACGCTCCATCTATACATATTTATAACTTTTTGCGTTATTGTGCTAATTTCGGTTAATCATGCTTTTATGTAGACTTTACGAAATGATGTATTGTACAAAATGAGAAAAAATGAACAACTATGACAAATGCATAATACTGTGGCAGAGATGGCTTTACTGAGGCTATACAGTAGACTGAGTTAACGCAACCTCAGGGGAGGACTCTCTGCATTCTGAGGGTTCCGTGTTTCTTCAGCTGATGTGCATCTCAAATTTTAGTCCAATTATTTTGTGCTATTCTTTAGAAATAAGCCACGCTTTAGATGTTCCATTGCCTTCCTTTGGAACTCACAGCACGGCTATTACATCAACCGACATATGCGCTTAATAAAATACAACTCAAGACAAGTATTGAACTGCTACATGTCTCGAGCCTGGGTGCCACATCACGGAGTTATTTAGAACAGAGGTGTACAAGCCCAACCCGCCAATGTAGGTACTGTATCGATAATGGTAAGAATACGCACGGTATGAATAACGAAGTATTCACAATAAAGCATAAATGTGTTATTTTTTTCGTAATTTCTGAACAGCGTCCTGCTTGGTAATTTGGTCAGGCTCAATCAAATCTTCGGTTTCATTAAGCTCTCTGAACGGAGTGGCTTTCGTCAGATTTCGTACAGGCATATCTTTATTAAATATCACACATATCTGCCTCTGGGTCCTTTGCCTGACTCTAACTCGATCACTTCTGCATCCTACACTGCAGAAAACCCAACGTCTATAGATAAAATCACGTTAAATCGAAATCGTATTAGTCGAAACTGACTTAGTCCGGCTTGACGTCCTAAAATGCAAATAGCCTGTTATCACTTGAAACCAAAAACTTCCACAAATTCAGTTAAATCTTACAAAATGAGCTTTAGAAGTGAATCGTGTGGTTAGTCACGCTCAGATGAAAAAGAAAACATGGTGATAGTCTGGCGGGTTGCCCAGATCATGGCGAGATCACAGACTGAATTGGACGTCGCCAGAGGTTAAGTATCGGATATTACAGTCAATGGGGTCAGAAATGTGTTTCAGAACTTTGTATTTGCTGTTTATAATATCTGTCACTTTGCGTCCCATATTTTCGCCCGACACACATCAGAACTACACAGAACAGAGTATTTTTCAGGAGGCTGACAGCTTATAAGCGGGTCAACAGAGTCCTCGACTGCAGTGGGATCAGAACGTTCGTCACTGCATCCAAAACCGCTGGCAGCTACCCCCTATTCTGAGCCCCATGTCTCCAAGTTACACTGCCTCACAATAATTCTTTCTGATTATCTTAATATTTTCCCATCTATGACCCAGTCGCCCGCGCAGTATCTTCCCTAAAGTTCTCAGACTACAACGCTGTAAGCCTACGTATTTATCATGTCCCTCCATGCTTGCTCATCCGTCACTTTATCACAATTTTCATTTTCCTGTACAATGCCTTGGTCTCTTCTGTGTTTAAATATCCTTCCAGCGCCTTGTTTTATTAACACGCCAACTTTATACAATACCCCTAGGGCGAGATACAGAAAATTACACCCACACCAAACAAGTGCGGTCATATTTTTCTACAATTCATTCTTCTGGACTGTATACAGGAGGCAGAATACTTTAAACTGAATCGTAGCACGAAGTCCATGAACATCTTAACATCTTCCTTATACTAGAATAATTATGAATTTTCGAATACATCAGACTGAGGAAAGAAACCGCCTTAATATCCGCAAGATTTGAGGTTGTCACAGCGGTACTGTGAAGGATGCGTCGCCGGGTCAGTCCAACCCAGAAGCAGACTGTATCCTCCAATTTCATACACGTGTATTTAATTGTTTTATACACATCTTGGTAGCTAGAACGTCCTTAAAATGAATAGTTTGGTTACGATTCCGAACTAAGTCACACACATACGAACAGCAGTTACAAATTGAACAGCAGGTCATTGATTTTTTCCCCCCTGACGTGACAGCCCTTCGTGAGTCCGGACATCCTCATTATCGGGGCTTCACGATCACATTCAGACGCACCACATTCGGTAGGACTCCTCTGGACGAGTGATCAGCCCGACGCAGAGACCTCTACCTGACCATACACAGCACTCACAAGAGTTAGACATCCATGCCCCTGGCGAGATTCGAATCCGCAATCCCAGCAAGCAAACGGCCGCAGACCCATGCCTTAGACCGGGCGGCCAGTGGGATCGGCAGGTTAGTGACTGCCATTACGTAAATTTATTCATTCAGAAATATTATCAGTAACTTGGCACAGTGACTAGGTTATTATCTGCATGACCATGGAATCGGGGTTAGATTTCCGGAATGAACAAGAGGCGTTCTCGTCTCCAAAGCATCCAGACCGGTTCAACGGCCTTTCGGCCTTCTACATCATCCGTGATGGGGGTCTCTTTACCCCGACGCAGGGGAGGGGGGGGGGGGGCGCGGTAAAGCGGCTAATGTGAACATAACCAATCATTTCCATCTACTTCAGACTTTCAGAATGCGTGCAGCTACACCTCCACTCCTCCATATGCCTTCATGACGCGCTGCTTAATTAAGTAAACGGACAAACTTACTGTACGGTACTCACTAAACCAATTATGTACAGACAACTGTTCTATGTGCCCGGGATAGTTCAGTTGGTTAAGTGACTCGCAACACACGAGCTAATTACGTACCTGTAAACAGTGTACACATTGGTAACACAATGCAAAAACATAGTTGTTAATTATGCAGAATTATCGTTAACAGACACTGACGGGCACGCACAGCCTTGTCAGCGTACCTTCGTCAGATCACTTCAAGGGCATTCCACGTGCGATTTGAATTGAACTGCCACCGAGACAGCTTCTCCTCACAGCAGTACTTAAGACAGTTCCCGCACAATTTTCATTCCACCAGTCTTTCATATTCATCCATTACCCTTTCAGGTGTGATACATGGTCGATTACCGACACGTTAAATTTTATTTTATTTATTTAGTGTGACTGTCAGTAGCTCAGAATGTGGAGTGTCGAGTGGTACGATACTGATCATATTTAACTCTTCATTATACGCACCAATTTTATAACGACTTGAAGAATATTTCAAGAGTCTGTACACTGCACACAAAATTCAATTTAAACTTGACGTAAATAAAATAGACGGCATAGTTACAAAACCAAAATTAAATTACTCCTAAGCTTTTTAGTGGAGAACCCAAGTAACAAATTATACGTATGTGTATATATATATGTATATATATGTATATATATGTATATATATATAGATATCGTCTGACTGACAGTATCTGTATATCAGATGAACCTGAAAGCCTAACCTTACTAGTAATATTAATCCTTTAAAGACGAATTGTGTTCGTTTTTATGTAAGGATTCAGCGCGTACCGCGCAGTAAACACTCTCCACCTCGGTTATGAAAAACAATCAGTTAATGTTGTTTAGGGCAAAAGTCGCTGTTTGTTCTGATATGCATACAAAACACATAAATGCAATGTGAGTACCACGTAGAAATTTTTAATGTTAAACCTGGCGGTACGTAAAGTAACCGCTAGGCTCTAAAAGGTTAAAGAACCTGCCTTGATACAACATAGTTCGTCATTGAAGTGTATGGTGACTATAGTAAATAAAGTTTCTGTCACTAAAATGAAACCTCAAAACTTGGACCAGTGTCCCAGTCCATATTTCTCTAAGATTCATTTTAATACTTTCCCCCACAAGTGCCTATGTTTCCCAAGTCCCTCCAGACTTCCTAGTTAAAATGTTTGTATGCATTCTCCCCACCTATCTAACCGTTCTGATTTTAATTACCGTACAAACATCAAGTGAAAAGAACAAATTATGAACGTTCCACCTGGGCGCAATGTTCTCCATCCACACCCGCCATCTTTCTTGTGCTTACATTTCTGTTCAGCGCTTGTTTTACACCACACACTTATCACAACACACTTCCCGTGCCGAATACTCACTCAAATGTCAATGGTATTCCCCAGACAAATCTTGGAACAACCACGCAACGAATTCTGCATCGAACAGCTACCCCACGTTCCAGTTGCCGCGCACCGCACGCCGTACCAAGCCCGCAGCTCTTAAACACAACTACTCGCACAAGCCACGAGCGCACACTACGGAAAGCGAGTGCAGGAATTTACGCCGAAGTCTGGCTGACAGTGACTCTGACGTCACTTGTCTGCCGTCTAACCTTAGGGCCTAATGCAGTTATAATTACTAAGTCGTGATAATGGTTGCTTTAGTTCTTCACATCAAAGTCTATAAACAAACATCCTAACTAAGTGAAAACATATTTGTTTTCCATACGTAATAAACAAAGAGCTTCCAGTTCATCGACTTCATCGTCACTAGGAAGTATCAGTAAGAACGCACATCAAGGAATCCTTAGGGCGCGTCCAGACTTGAGCATGCTGCCGCACCGTAACAGCGTGGCGTTCTGCTCGACTCGTGGTGTAGGTTCGAACAAGTCGGCAAGCATTCTGGCGAACGGTCTGCACGCTGTGATCCACCAGTTGTTCGCTGCTGCTGGTGCAAAGATACCGTCTTTAGTAGCTAGGGCGGCCTCCGTATTTGTGAGCCACGTTCTTGCAGGAGAAGAAAGTGAAGGGAAAGACGATGGCAAACGGAGTTGTACAGAAGGAGGTCTGTGTACAGTCATAGGCTAGCTTGGGGGGGGGGGGAGGCAAATGTCACTCCAATATTTTTTCAACCTAGGATGTTTTTGGCTGCTGAATTGCATAATGGCAAATAAAAAATAGAAAGAAAAAATAAACTGAAAAAACTTGCGTTTTACGGGACCAATTTTCGCCTCTTTCAAATATGACTCTTTTGTAAAGTAAAGTTTCTAAAACGCATGGCCAGTCCCCCCGCCCCAGTTTTATTAGCCAAGTTACGCTTACGTGTACAGTGGGACCAGTTTGTTAGCAGGCTTGAGGTTCCAAGCGGTCAGTGGGCAGTACACGAATTTTACTCGAATAACACCAGGAGATTCTGAGCTCCTGGTTAATTTAATTGGTCCGAAGATTGTGAAAAGGGATACCAGATTCAGAGCTGCTATTCCAGTTCAAAACAGACTGGGAGTGACATTGCGATATTTGGCCACAGGCGACTTGTACACCAGTTTACAATATCTCTTCCAAATTCTAAACAAACAGTCAGTGGGACTGTGCCCGAAGTATGTGACGCTATTGCCCAGGCACTGAAGGGAAATATACAGATAAACTGTGTATTTGTAAAGCGCAAACTGTTCTGCACATAAAATCGATGGGTTGGAACACTGAAACAAAACTTACGGGTGACAATGTATTTACTTTTAATAACTTAACTTCAGTAAACCGAATTTACACAATTTAAGGGTACATCAGATCACTCAGAATTACGTCTTCTGAACCAGCAGCAGAGGAAGGAGTGGTGGGAGAGGAAACCTGGGATGCTAGGAAGGGGGTGGGGCGGGACACGAAACACCAAAATGCTCCCGGTAGGCAACGAATATGATATTACTTATTCCGTACGGCATTATGTTCCTGGTGCGCAGTAAATAGATATGCAACTTGTTTGCAAAGAAATTACAGGAACTTCGGCATTCGTCATCTGCGCAGGCGGCTGCCGCTGCTGACGACGTCAGTATAGTGAATGCCTTCTCCAGCATTTCGCACTCTTCCCTTTCTTTCTTTCTTTCTTTCTTTCTTTCTTTCTTTCTTTCTTTCTTNCTCTTCCCTTTCTTTCTTTCTTTCTTTCTTTCTTTCTTTCTTTCTTTCTTTCTTTCTTTCTTTCTTTCTTCCTTCCTTCTTGTTTGGTGGGACAGGCGCCGGAGGAGAATCAGTGAACACAAACATAAACGACCGAAACATACCCTGCTGTAATTAACTCACCATCAGGCATAGTTTTTAGATTTTTTAATAATCTGATGTATATATCTTTGACTTTTGTTTTCCACACTCCTAGTAGCTAAATTGGTTATAGGAACAATTTTGTGATTTTTCTTTTTATGCTCTAAATACTGCCAATAACATCTTTGAAATAAATATACAAAAACAATAAACTGATTTATACTTGTTTCTGCAACGGGGTCTCCTTCCACTGGAAGGGGTTCACTTCTAACAATTTGGAAAATTTCAACAATCAAATAACAGTTATTTCTGAGACAACTTTATTAAATAATTAAAATGTTCATCCTGTCCACAAATCAATTTTAATCGGTATTTTTAAATAGCCTTTTGTATGAATAACTCAGTCTTCTTCTTGTTTTGCATTCTTCGGGAACTGTTCCCATCACTTGCGCTACCTCCCCCAAGCGCCGTGCTTGTGTAAATTGTTATAATATTTGGCACGGTTCGGATCCCACAGAAGAGACAGTTTTTCCTATAACTCAATAAAGCCCCCAGTATTATCTTGTGTCCACTCCACTGTAGTTCCGCACACTAACTGCGAAGCAGAACAGTGGGTAAGTGCCAGTATCCGCTCGACGCGAAGCTCGCAGCGAGCGCAGAAACACGTCCGAACTTGCCCGAGCGGCGTAACGTACCACCCTTTGATGCGCGTTGGAAAACCGTCAGCAGGGTGGATCAGGCTGAGCAGCGAGCCGAACAGGGCGAACACCGTCCAGACCTGCGAATACTCGTTACATTACGCTGTTACGTTGCGGCAGAATGCTTAAGTCTGTACGCGCCCTTACACCAGTGTTTTTCAGTCGGGGGTCCGCGAGTTGTGTTTAAGGGTTACACAAGTTATGTAGATTGTAGTCACTGGAACATAGAGTTCTTCCTTGTCATGGTGTACAAAGCCGGTAAGACCGCCCAAGAGTTGGACGGTAACGCCGAGACAGCGCACGAACCAGTGGTACTGTTTCACCGCTCGAAAAATTTGTGCAGCCCAATGAAGGACCATATTACACTTTCCCGTACTTTTAGCACACTGATCTATTACACCACGTTACGTAACTATCGAACTGACACTTAACTCGCTGCTCTGCTCCTAAGCCGCATGTACTGAATTCGTATGTTGCGTCGTGGTCGGAAGCTTAACACGTGTATGACTTCAGATACACGCGGGTATGAAGCCTCAATCACTGTACTTTCGCTGCCACTTGACTTTCATGTTAAGATTGCTACAGCCGAATTTCAACCGGAGAAGACACTGTTAGAATGCTATGCTGACCTGCGAAATGCATTTCCATATGTTCGGCTACCCAGGTTTCTGTAAGTTCTGTTTTGTGGGAAGTTCCTAATGGGTAGCGACCCCTACAACACGTGATGTATTTTCGGAAGCACACGTGTTTGTGAACAGATATCTTCAGGAATACAAATGGTCAAGATTAAATACAGAAATCGTGCAGGCGATAAAACGTAGCATATCTCCCTCCGAACTGTTGCTTCTCACACATTTCCAGATACTGAGCACCTGTCACACACAAAGTGGCACCTTCTAACAGCAATTCTTCTGTCCTCAAAAAGAGGATCGTAAGGCTAATTGCATTAACACACTTATTAGTAATTTTTGTCGCTCCAAATCTCAACTAATATAAACCATTTTTAAAGAATATGATTTCCATTGTTAGTACTTGACTTACTTTCTGAGCAGGGTTTAAGGTTCTCAAAGTAGCCTGTTAAAAAAAACGTTCATCACTGGATTATGCCCTCTGACCTGTTGCAATTCACAATTAACTTCTGAATCTATTCATTTTTAGGGGATGACGCCATTGGTCCTACTAGCATTCGACTTATTATCCCCAGTCCCCATGTGGGACTCAAACATGGCGTCATAACCTGACAAGACTACAATATGAAGTTCTTGCAACGGGATTATTTTACGCGTCTCCATTTATTCCAGTGGGACACGGAGGAAAAATCCGGTAGGCAGTATGATCCAAAAAAACTTCCCGCAGTCGGTAGGACTCGAACCTACGCTCCCAGAGGGAATCTGATTTCTAGTCAGACGCCTTAACCACTCGGCCACGACTGCTCATACTTTTAGTGTCCGTTGGTAATTCAGGAGAAGACCGGTTTTGTAATGCCGTCATGTGAGTTGAGGTTTGTGGTCTGCACCGCAACAGCTGAACAATTAACGCAGCAAAAATGCTCTCGAGCATGAATCGAACAAAGTAACTCTACTGCTGATTTTATTAAGCGTTCCTTGGACGTTGTGAATTAAATAAACGCATTGTTGACAACATTGCCTGTCCAGCCTCACGTTTTATTTCCGAAAGTACTCGACGAATTTCCACAAAATTTGGTATCGGGTGTTGATATCCACTAATAACGCAACATGAAACTTCTTTATACTGCCAGGAAATTAATGCTAAATTTAAACCTTGTAAGTGCCATGAACACGATATCGCATTTTTAATAATAAGAACTTCCCGTTCTTAATGTATTTATAACTGAAGAGAATTTTCCATTTTTAGGCCGTTAGGACTAAAAGTGACCCGTTACGTGCTAAGACAGAGATTTCTATGCTACATGCGGCTTACAGCTGTGATTATGAAGCAGGCTAGGAGCCTGCTGTCTTCTGGGATGTGAAACCGTGCAGTGTTAGATATGTAGCATCCGATCGTTGGTAAGAAACACGCAGGCTCCAGCTTCGGCGTAGAAGAAGAAGAAGAAGAAGAAGAAGAAGAAGAAGAAGAAGAAGAAGAAGAAGAAGAAGAAGAAGAAGAAGAAGAAGAAGAAGAAGAAGATGTAGACAGCAACTTCCTCGAAAATTTTTTAAGTTCCTACCAGAAAAGACGGCGTCAAATCACAGAAACTGCTATATTTCACCAGATAGCTAGTTCATGAAACGTCGACTTCTCGTCGTTTCTGCGGCGCATTGAACTCCATACAGCAGTGCTATTCAACTCGTGGCAAGCGAGCTGGCGCTCGGTTGTGCAAGGAAACGCTACTGTTTCATTCCATAGAGCATGTTACAGCGTTTACTTGCCCTTTAAAAAAGGCGGAAGCTTGCCCAAAATTTTCATGAAAAGTGTTTACTAAATATTCATTGGTTGATTTCACAGGGCAGTCAGTAAAAAATGTAGGAAAGCAAACAATTAGTCATTTCAAGATAGCAGGCAAACCCGACACCATGTGATGAAATTTATCGACAGTTTTAAGAAACGTCGACGTTAATTATATGACATATTGACATCATTCACTAACAAACGCATCTCTTTTCCAGCTCCTTCGATTCGTTACTGCGTAATTATAATATTAATATCTGTCCAGTGTTCACATTGAAAACAACATGGAGTGCCTGTTTTCTGTGTTTTGTAAGAAACATATCCAGCTATGTCTTTTGATATTGGTACGCAGCATGATAATCTATTAAATTTGGACGTAAATACATGTTTCCAGCTTTATTGGTCCAAATCGTATTAGTGCGCTTGCGTTTAGTTGCAGGACAGATCTTTTGTGTCCGTGTTCCTAAAAAAAGAACACTTTTTACATTGTGGCCCATGGTTACTTCCACCTAGGGCTTAAACTACCGTGATCCCGGGATCCCGACTACCGGGATCCGGGTAATTTTTTTCGGTACTCAAATACCGGTATTGATACAAAAATACCGGGTTTTCGGTGATAATTTAAAAAATAATTGTTTATGATGTATTCACATAAAAGTTACAGAATCGACAACAAGAAATCACTAATATTACTGAAATTGCAACTGAGGGACTGTTACACACAATACCAATGTAACGGAAACTTGTAAACGTTACAGAACTCAGATCTTGCTTGCTAGACACATTGTTGCACACAAAACCTAAAGTAAATATTGTATGTTAATAATTTCGGATATTGTTGTATTATAAAAACCTAAAAATAATTTTCTGTTAGCGACGTTGTTTTATAACAACGTGTGACAGCGAGTCAAGGCATGTACTTATGACAAAGATAAGATGCAACAACCAACCGACTACCTTTTGTGGAATTGTAGCGCACTGTAGCAACGTGATGCGCAGATAATAATTTTAATAATGATGATAATAATAAATCTTGTTAAAGTATGTATTATTGTAATAAAAGTTTCATTTAAAACACGACTTGAAATAATTACCTTTTTTTTCCTAACATAATTGCGCCTAATTTTTATACAAATTTCAGAAAAGTACTTGATTTGGAATACCTGTATTAATATCGGTAAGCCCGTTTCATAAATTAAAAATACCGAAATAACGGTGTTAAGAATTTGAGCGGTAATGTGAGCCCTACTTACACCTCAGGCGTGTACATACATAACGCGACACCTGCGGGCTTACTTACATCTCAGGCGTATACATACATAATGCGACGCCTGCGTGTTTTCGTATACTTCAGGCGTGTACATACATAACGCGACACATGCGTGGTTACTTACACCTCTGGCGTATACAAATGTAATGCCACGTCTGCGTGGTTAGTTACACCTCAGGCATTTACATATATAAAGCCACGTCTGCGTGGTGACGTACAACTCAGGCGTTTACATACTCGTACATAATGCGACGTCTGCGTGCTTACTTACACCTCAGGCGTGTACATACATAATGCGACGCCTGCGTGGTTACTTACACTTCAGGCACATACATACTTAATGCCACGTCTGCGTGGTTACGTACACCTCAGGCGTTTACATATATAATGCCACATCTGCGTGTTTACTTACACCTCAGGTGTTTACGTATCCGTACATAATGCGGCGTCTGCGTGTTTCCTTACACTTCAGCCGTTTACATACATAGAGCGACACCTGTGTGTCTACTTACACTGCAGCCGAGTACATACATAATGCGAAAACTGCGTGGCTACTTACACCTCAGGCGTGTACGTAAGTAATGCCACGTCTGCGTGGTTACTTACACGTCAGGCGTTTACATACGACCATAGTGCAACACCTGCGTAGTTACTTACACCTCGGGCGCATACATACATAACGCGACAACTGCGTGGCTACTTACAACTCGGGCGTGTACATACATAACACGACAACTGCGTGGCTACTTACAACTCGGGCGTGTACATACATAACACGACAACTGCGTGGCTACTTACAACTCGGGCGTGTACATACATAACATGACAACTGCGTGGCTACTTACACCTCAGGCGTGTACATACATAACGCGACAACTGCGTGGCTACTTACAACTCGGGCGTGTACATACATAACGCGACAACTGCGTGGCTACTTACACCTCAGGCGTGTACCTACATAACGCGACAACTGCGTGGCTACTTACAACTCGGGCGTGTACATACATAATGCGACGTCTGCGGGGTTTCAATTTGGACATTTCCGCTGGAACGTAAGAACACTGACCGTACAGACGGATCATTGAACAGGCTACGTAAATTGGTTTGAAGCCTCCACTGGCCTACTTACCTTGTAGGAGTTACTCATTTAACAAAGTCAACAAAGGGGCAAGTTTGAGGCGTACCGAAGGGGGAGTGTGAAGTGTATAAAGGCCCATGGAACACATGGAGATCCACTTCTCCGTACTTATACGTAGGATCGCGCTGAATATTTAGTTTAACTTCATGCTCTTTACACCGACTTAGTTGTGATAATATACGTCACCTTTTAATTTAGTCGTAGCCCGGAATGACCGTCTTCATCGTGTGGAAACTATGATTATACAGTAAAATTAGTTAACTATATAACTCCACGGAACTCTATGGATTCTTTGGTAATCTAAGAGTCCCTCAGCTAGTCAATTATCTCCCTACATTTTATAGCAGTTGAAGATTCACTGCGGTGTCCAGAAAAGGCAGCCATTGGCCTCTATCCTCAGCCAGACGAATTCCTCGGCACACGAAATTTTTGTACGATCCATTTTAATACTGTATTTCAATTAACGTCTAGTCTTATAAATGGATACCCCCTTCACTTTTTCCGACTAAAACTTCAGGGTTTCGTGCCGTACTCAGCTTGTCCCTTTAGATTTAATTACCCAGCAATAACTTCTAGTACAAAGCATAAAGCTGATTGCGTAATTTTGTCAGTCCCCACTCTTAAATCAGACCCCCATAGTCCCCTTATCACCCATTATAAAATACAGCACACTAAACTACTCCCTTCTAGTAAAGTGAGAGACAAAGACTCGCACATAGAAAAAACAACGTGTCACATTGCAGTTTTAAAGCTTAGTCTTTACGTTTTTAGATAGGAAAGGGAAAGACAGGTGATTCTAACACGAATGTTAGCAAACATCCTCCAAAGCAAACATGCTGTTAAAATTTTCGTGAATGTAATTTGGGTTTGTTGCAAATAAATTTGAAGTGCGGTAATGCAGTGTTTGTTTGTTCTGGCTTAATCGGTGCAGTTCTGAAGGTCGTCCTCATTCTCAAGCGGACACTTTCTAAAGTAATTATCGGTCTAAATCTCTGCTACGAACCGCAGAGGAACAAACATATGGCTGCCGTTACAACAGCCCATCAGCAGGCGTACTTAACGCATTTCTTGTTCAAGATTCAAAGCAGGCACGCGTTAAGTCAGCCGGGGCTACCTAACCTAAGAAATCCAACTAAAGCACGCGACGAAAGAGTTCAAGGAATGGCACATATGGTAAAGTAAGGTAATTTCGTGATATTTTACCTTTTTCCTTAACATTACTTTCATTGCTGTACTTCCAGTGCGTTCTGCAGTTCATATGACACTACTACAGTCATATATAAATAGGGAAAACTGTGTATTCTAACTCGCATGATTTTTGTCTGTGAAAAAGCGAAAGAAATTTCTGAAAATTCGATGGTCAATTTCGTGATAGGGACATTTAATTTTGTGATAGTGGTAGGGCAATTTCGTGAAAAAGAATGAATATATTTCTTTTGCAATATATATATTTATTGGTTACAAATTAATTATATTGTTTAGCTTCTCAGATCTCTTACACTATTTTAAGACACATTTAAGGAACACTGGATTGTTCTTCAAGGACAGCTGCCAGTGTCGCAGCTGTTCAGCAACTCCGCTTCCTACTCAGACTCCTTGTCACTCCCACAAATATCACAGACGAAAACTTCTTCCTTGGCATCAGACGGTTGGCACAATACACGATACGGTATTAGACAGTAAGCACTGAACCCCTTTAGCACTGTTCCTTTTGCCTGCGCCCTCTGAGTACTTGACACCACATAGTCACAGTCCCAGCTTTCCGGCCTTTTTTAACTTTCACCCGCAGCAATTTGGTTTGACTTTGATGTGGAAGGTTCAGAGGGTACAGTAACTGGCGCATCAGGTGGAGGATGGCACTTTGCACTTGAATCTTTTGCCTTCCTTTTCGGCTTCACATTGGATTTTGTCGAGATCGCTGGAAGTGACAGTATATCTTCTGTTTGTGAAATAGGCCTAATTGGCACCTCAGGATTTTGCTGCAATGAAACAGAAACAGGTTTCTTGGTGAGCTGGGATGGTGCAAGAGCTTCTGGATGAATTGCATCACTATTGAAAGGATAAATCCCGGTTTTCTTGAAGGCGTTCTGTGTATTTTTGGCACAGAAACTCCTTACAGATGCAGGATTCAGTATGAGGTGGAAGCTCCTTCTGTTTGGCTTCTCTGTAGTATTCTTCTTCATAAATTAATTCAATTGTTGTGACCACTGTGATTTCCGTGATTTGTAGATTCCCACATGTAATGGTTGCAGTAAGTGTGTTGTGTGAGCAGGAAAGGTAAGCAATAACACATTATTTGATTTCGCCAATGAAATGACCTCACGAATGATATGTGACGCATGTGAATCCATAAGCAGAATAACTGGACGAGCAGAAGGAACAGAGCTGATGAAAAATGTAAACCATTCCAAGAACAATTCACTGTTGATCCATCTTTTAGGGGAAAGTCTGACCACAGCATTTGGAAGAGAGTCCTGTTTCAGAGTATCATTCCATGGAAATCCTTTAAAAATTATTAAAGTTGGAATCCATGTCCCACTGGCACATACACATCCCAAAAGTGAATGGAATTCCCCTCGCTCAGAGTATGCACTTCCATAAAAAGTACCGCTTGCCCACAGCTGAAACCACCTTATTTGGCTTCATAACGTAAGAAAGGCCCGTTTCGTCGCAGTTCCACAGATGATCAGGCATGTCCCTGATCCTTAATTTGTCCATAAATGTACATAATTTGGAACAGAAGTCACTAATAACTTCCTGGTTTGCCACGGAAGCTCTGTAAGCCGCAAGATTTTCTGGAACTCGTAATGCAAGTTTGTATCTCTTCTTATAATTCACCCACCACCATCTACTCGCACTTTCTTTGTCTCCATCCATTAAATGCTCACGCCCAGAACTTTTGCCCAGTTGATATGCTACTTTCCTTAACACTGAAATTGTTAACCCAAACCCTAATTCTTGCATACTTATTACGTAATTATACAGTTTTACTTCAAGATCACTACTAAGAGCAAATGGCCTTCCCAGTTTTGGTACGTCCGTTTCAGCCTGGTTTTAGTGCAAATTCTTAGAAACAAAATCTCTCAGCGAACTCCCTGGTACGCCTATCTGTTTAGAGGCTTGGTATATGGGTATTTGCTGTTCTCTTACCTGTTTTGCAGCTTCCCACATTCCATATTTACTGTCTTCTTTCTTTCGGCATTTTACCAACTGCAATAAAACTGAGGGAAGGTAATTTCGTGATACACACACACTCAGAATTTGAAGGTATAAATTTGTAGTACATAAGATGGGCTACAATTTTGTTCAAGTATGCTATGCTGAAAACATGCATATAAACGTTGCTATAATACAAAATAATGCGGCTTGCATGGACGCCATTTCTACTACAGCAAAACTGCTGCAGAACAGCTTCCATAACTTAAGTGATTACGGAAGCTGTGTGTGTTAAAACAGTAATGTAATACTCGCAATACAGTGAGTCAGAGCGCATTTAGTACTATAGAACAGGACAGGAATACTTTTCTTACCTTGCCGGTGTATCCATTGATAACTGCAACAAAGCAAACAAAGTAAAAACCGTATAAAACTTGAGGAAAATCTGCAGCACTCGACAAAACATTTGGTTGCTTCTTACAGCAGGCAGAGACCAAGCGACACATGTGGTGCCATCTGTAGCAGAACACAGAACTAACAGGAAAATTTTAAATCGTTTTCTGCAGCATGCAACACCGCTATTCGCTTCGTAAAATTATCACGAACTTACCTACACCACGAAATTACCTTACTTTACCCTATCTCTCTTCGCTAAATCAAGACGAACATTCTTCTGTACCTGCACTACGTTTGGAAAAAAATAACTGGGCACATTTTAAGGCCTGTAAAACAAATGCGCGGGTGTGCATATATCTACTGCCTACCATACCACCTGTCATGTCATTCCCAAAAAAGGGGTAGTTTGACGTGGGAACATGATCATGAATGGGAAGTGGACGGCCACAACCAGCACAGTATGAATCCCTTCTGTATACTTCACGCAAGTAGCACTCAAAATCCCACATTTTAAACTGCATAAATTGATCACGTAAATCGCCTCTCTGACGACAGTCAGTATATGCAAAAATTGCAACTGTATGAAGTCATTCGAGAGGCGGCTCATTCGTTTCCTGCCGTAATTTGGCGCGCAATACGTATCTCGCGCACAAGGTCTGCCAGTTTTTACGCAACCTCTGATTACGTGTTTGTTTCTTTAAGGCTTCTTTCACACTTTTTGCTCTTGCACTCTTTAACTAAAATCCTAGTTACGTCACCGATACGCATAACTGATTTCTCGTCTGTTCGTTTTTTTTTGGCATTTTTACGAAGCAGAAAAGCCTTATGTGGATACCACGTCCTTCCGTGTACCCGTTGCACCCCACTACCAGCGACCGAACTCTTTGTCGGATTGTTATTAAATTCGACATAGGAGGTCTTTATACAATCTTGTCGAATGAGTTTCGTGGAAACTGTCTCAGTGACATACTTTACTTAACGGCGTCAGTTAATTTCTAGGGTAGTTTCGACATTTATTTGACCGATCTGGGAAATTCAAACAGAAGATCTCTATATGTACAATGCCACTGGACAAACCTGAGCTACGTAACGATTCGTGCAGTAGGCCTACTAGGGCGTAAATGGAAACGCGATCTATTTTCTACATTTTTCACAGGTACTAGAAAAGTCCACACGAAATTATGAGTGACTGTGAATTTCGTGCATCCCGGTGTGGCGAACGCCATACTTTACTCAGTGGCGTAAATGAATTTGTCCACACGTTCCACCCTTATTTTCTCATCTTGATGAATATAGTACAAGATGTCTGCACATAATCACGTTCAGCATTTTTTATTTTCGTGAAATTCGGTGCACGAAAAGCCGTACTCTTCTTACGGTCATAAATAAAATTACATTTACAGGTATACCGTGAAACCCTATGAAATTTTAAAAGTAAAGAACGCCTTCGTAATATCTGTATACTACGTCGCAGATTACACCACTTGCAACACTGTGTTACTACTTGGCTAGTTAGCTATAATTGTTAATTACACTAGACGACTTCCTAGTCGGTCACTTAATTATTATAGGTATTTAATTAGTTTTCTGTTAATTAGCTGACTTGTTTATTATGTGTCAGATCTGAGGTTACAAAGCCGACGAAAATTTAGACTATGGTGTTTTATACTTTGACTGGAGTTTCGGAGAAAACTGCCCACTCCTTCTTCAGTACATACCCGATAACCGAGACGGAATTCTGAAGCTTCTGCCTGCTTTAGCACCAGGATGACTGAGTGGCCCCCAGAGCTGGTCTGCCTGTAGCAGCGGAGAGAAACCAGTCGCCCCAGAAACGGAAATGCAGTCTCCCAGCCAGTAGTGAATCACTCTACTGATCGAGTACTCAGGGCATGTTTCAGATGTTGTTCTTGTTCAAGAAACACTCCCAGTAATTATATCTTGTCTCTATTTGAAATAAAGTCACGTACAAGATCGGGCGTGACCACACTCAAATGCAGACTATTTCAAGGACGTCAAGCAAATCCGACACTTCATTGTCTTTCTTGGTACGATGTTTTATTTTGTACTTAATATTTAGAGACCTATTAAAGCGTGCAGGGACTTTCTGTAAAGATACGGAAATTCTCATCTGTTTAGAGCAATACTAAGAAGGAAGGCCTATTGAATATATTACCCCGAAATCTGCTTGAAAAATAAAATTTGTGACATACGTTTTAACCTATTAGCCCACGTAATACCAGACGAGAGCCAAAAACATACTGAATCAAGTGATAACAGTAGGCACAGCAAACCTCTACACCTGAACTTGCCACGGCTCTGTCAAATGACGTCGTTACCACAATATTCACGCGTTCACCCACGGCATATCTAGCTATGATTTCCTAAGGTAACGCTTTAGTTTATCCTGTCGTGTATATTACGGCTCTTGGGGGACAATACGAAATCAAAATTTCACTGCATATTCATGGCATGAATATGAAAAGTTCTTAGCTTGACAGATGTCATTAGCAGAGTACGACACTGCAATGCCAACGGAAGCATGGTACGTGTGTACTTCTTGTCTGCTTCGTAACGACAACTGCCACCTGCCGCACATATCAGCAACTAAGCACTTACAAGACAAGCTCATTATACAAGGTTGACAGGCACACAGGCCCGCTTGAGAACCAGATGCGATATGCAAATAAAAATTTAAAAAAACACACACCTTATTCCCCTCAATCTGCAATATTTTACGTGCTTTGTAACTTTGTCACAAATGACAGGAATCTGGTTTCGGCTTGGAAAATGGTGAATATAAATGCCATTTGGTGGCAAAATAAGGGATAATGGGTGGAAAGACAAAGAATGATACGTAAAGTAAATCAGGCTTATGTATAAAATTATCGAAATATTATTTGTAACACATCTGTAAACAATACATGCATATAAAACTCTTTCGTGGTACAAAAATGGCACCTTCTGAACATTGGGCCTGCCTGACATAATCTTAGGGACGTCTCACGGTATGATTTAAGGCTTCGGTGTTTATTTGATAAGCAATAATACTTATAGAAGTCATCATCGAATATGGTAAGCACATGCATAATGCTGCAAAATAAACAGAAAATTCACACTCTCGTGGTTCCGTGCCGGGCTACACTCATGTGCATAATACACATGACAAAACGTTGGTTTTCACATCATCCGACACCCACAAAACGTAGGGAGGGTGAGGTGACTGTTAACAGCCTGGCACTCAGTGGCCCACCGCACATTATTCCGATCCACATATCCCCAAATACCCCCATGGGATCAATGGTGTTTCACGACGAGCTAGATCTAGAGAGAATTAAGAACAAACATTACACTACGGGCCGCGCCATGGCTCAGCCCGTTAGTCGCCGGTCTCTGACCACGGACAGCCTCCATGTGGGATTTGTGTTCGAAAAAGTGGAACTGGGATAGGGTTTTTTCCGATTACTTCGCTTTTCTCTCATCAGTATCTTCCCACCGGTTCTCCATACTCATTCATTCATCTATAACCGACACTGCATAATCTGAGCAATTGACAGCGTCGTTAAATATTATATATTATAAATATATTATATACTATAAATATTACACTGAAATAGAAAAATCTGTGTTTGCCTGGAAACATCAGGTTCCGCGTGAAGCTCCACAGACATTTATGGAGAGCACGTTTCTTTATCAATCAAGGACAGTTTAATGCAGCACTTCTCAACCGATGGGTTGTGGCAAACTTTCCGATTCATACTCGTATATCCAGACAAAACATGGAACAGCACTGAGACCTTTACCTTTACCTTTAGGCCCTGTTTTGTTACATCGTCCGGTGTTGTTGCTACCGCCACATTTTTTTCTTTTCACGTTTCTTCATTTTCCTTCAATACCGCGCTCTCTCAAAATAGTAACCTTAACCATAATATCTTATTCGTCCTTCCCGTGATTTATTACCTGTTAGTAAGTAATTTTACTTGTCAAAATTTTCTTAGAGCTGCAGTATAGAGTCTAAATTACAACAAATTACTATGTGTACACGAAAAGGATCTGATAAAGCATATATATGACAAACACACACACGATTTATGCATTCACGTTACACAAATATTACTATATCACTGGTGTGCTGACTATATTTCAGTGACTTTAGTCACGTGACAAAGATTACTTCTAAGTCACCGAAAAGTAAGTCCAAGAACGTTAAAAGCCCGTATCTTCAAATTTGTCAACACAAAACTCTAGGGAGAAGTCGTTCTTGACAACTGACAGTCAGTTACGTAACTTGTAAACAAATTCCCCGCCTCCTTGAATCTGTAAGATCCATTACCATTTAATTAGAAACAAACCGACAATTATGCACAATAATCCACAAAGTTATATTTACATTGACTTTATCCCTACATGTTCCAATGGACATGCCGTCATATTCAGGGGATATAAAGTGTTACAGGTAAAAGCATCAAGAACTGTAAATATCTTCCTATAGACATCAAACCTGATTTATAATAAAATCTACGAAACAAGCAGCATATCGGTTTAATTTATTTTACATCGATATGCTGCTTGTTTCTCAGATTTTATTATAAATCAGGTTTGATGTCTATAGGAAGATATTTACACTTCCTGATGCTTTTGGTACCTGTGACACTTTATGTCCGCTGAATATGACGGCATGTCCGTTGGAACATGTAGGGATAAAGTCAATGTAAATATAACTTTGTGGATTATTGTGCATAAATATTGGTTTGCTCCTAATTAACTTGTAATATGTACGGTGTACAACATATAAAAACCCCATTACCATGTTCACAGAAGCATATTATCAGTTCCTATCCTGAGCCAGATAAATCCAATCCATATGTCACTGAATAAAGCATTATTTATTTATTTATTTATTTAATTTGTAGTTCATAAAATACTATACAGGGTCGAATGCTAATGATAAGACTAGTTAAAAATAATTGTGAAGGCTGTAAAAAGTATCGATCGCGGCCCGACTGAGGAAGCTCTACCATCCCGGCAGTTGACCGGAAGGACTACGGAGAAGAGGACAGTCAAGGTCTGCCTATTTATTTTATACCTACAGACGCGTCATGCTGCCAACGCCCTACGTTACGCGGCTTTCTTTCTTGTTGCTTTACCTTACGGGCAATAGATCCTCTAGTATCACTCCTCATGTTAACATTCCGCATATCGCATTGATCTTGATGTCTATTTAGTTCAGATACGGACCCACTATTGACAAATACAATATACCATGGCCATGAAAGTATCTTCCTTGTATTTATTCAAGAATTCACTACACCGAAAAATACTTCAGACAAACAAAGTAGGCTTCAACGAGAACTGTCACGTGCCAGCTCTTTTAATGACGAGCCATAAAGAAAAGAGCTATCCATGTCCACGCCATGATGAAACACAGAGGGAGCAGACGTACAGATCCACTCATTCGTAACCTCAGTACTAGACAGAACTGAGTGTTTAGCTTCACGCTTCGGCCGCATTACCCCCGGGAAAATTGCAGTCGGTACTCACTGAATAAAAGGATATGTGTCCCCCAGAGCAGATCTGAACATTCTGGTGATCCGATATTTATGCAAAGCAGGGCTATGGGTCATAACTTTCGTGGACCAAAGTTAAATTCGCATGGCAAAGTTTAGTGTCGATCACAACACCAAATTCCCTACGACTCTGCTGCTCAGATTCAGACAGGGAACCAGTAATGGGCTAACGGTCAGACAGGACCTTCATTTTAGAGCAAACAATGTGCACAAAAGCAACGTAAGGCTAGAACGGATACTATTAAAATGAACTTAAAGAAACAGGATGTGAGGGTGGGCACTGGATTCAATTGGTTGGCGGTGAATTTCAGTGGCGGCTCTATACGGTACTGAAGCTTCAGATTCCATATCAGCGAGAAATTTCTTGACTAGATAAGTGACTACTAGCTTCTCAACAAGAATTCCGTTTCGCAGATGTTGCTAAGGGACATGACTTGTGTTTTCAAAAAGAACAACTTACAAAACAAGATGTACACAATTATGGTACCGTTTGCTTACTGTTCGCTTACCCTCTTCCTACTTGCATCTGAAATACGAACACCTTATTTCGACGGATTTAATTACTTCGGCTTCTCACTGCTGCAAAATCTGAATACAAAGCTACATGACCCAGATATCTATCAAATTATTACCAAATTACAGTGCAGAGCAGCCTGCAGTGTTCAGAATGTGCGAACCGGAAGTTCCCTCCGTCTGCTACTGTGTCTTTTAGAAAGGGTTCTATACTTTTCTGACTGACGAACCAGTAAAGTAACAGCGGGCGTTCCGGTTAATACTGCCTTGTTTTATAGCGTACAACAAATGTAACTATTACAGACACGTCTAGAATACGTTTATTTATACAACAAAAGTGACGCTGTCAGGTGGCAACAAAATCCTAGACGTGTCACAACCGCCTACACGAAACAACCAGCATTACAATTTACTCATGTAAAATAATTAGTTACCAGAAACTTCCATTGGCGTGTGAAGGAAATAAGCGTCATTGTAACTGCCTTAGTTAGGAAGATTTGTGCAAAGGAACGTAACACTGAACAACAAAATATATGCAATAAGTTACCTGAACGTTGTAAAAGAAAACAAAGAGAAAAGCCGTGATTTGTCAAATATTATGTTCAGCTGTATTAAAACACACATGCAAACAAAACTCGTCACACTGCACACTACAGCTCACGGACCGTCATATATTAACCTTCTAAAGCATGGAATTTAGCCGAATAATTTATTACAGTTAGATTCTTGCCTCACAAGGTACAAACAGTATCTGCTTCATAAAGGTCAATTTTTAATGCTATGTAGAGAAAGGTAGAGAAATAATGGGTGCTTGTACTGAGGATCGCATCACATTTAAAATACATTTTGCTGGGGAACAAATACGATTTTTTGTGTTAAAGCACACGGTATGCAAAAGTAAAGATCGCTCTTTGAAGGATTACACCCCAACCCACTGATTCAGACACACTGCTTTAGACAACACACGTATTCATTACAGCTGTTACATTAAAAGTGAAATGTATGGATAACGAAGTGGATTCTCCACTCGGCAGGAACACATACCTGAACATGGTGGCATCTCAGCCATGGAATCTTGCACATGACACTACGGGCACTTTACTGGCAGAAACATAGCTAACTCCTACATGGAATAGTGCTCCGTTCAGTTTCTTTACCTGCAATAGATACGGACATCCGTGGAGCCTTAAATTATCCGACCAAAGTGCTGCTGATGTTAAAATCTCACAAATATGTCAGCTTATATTATTACAGCGCACCGTTTTCTTGGTTTCACGTGTCTACGGCGAACTTGGACCTAACTGGACGCAGTAGACAGTCTGAATTCATTCGACGTGATGCGCATATATATGAAGTATCAAAATGTGAATGAATGTAGCAAAAAGAAAGTCTGTACACCAAATAGACAGACAAGAACGACAACACTTTTACATCAACGGTATTGACCATCACAGGAAGAACAGATTTGACCAAACGCGTATCTGTAGGATTACACGAGAAAACACCCAGTCCATTTAGAATTATGTGGCAGGTAAAGGTGAAGGTCACTCTGCAACAGACCATGAAGACCCAGAGGGAGAGCAGAGGTATAGGTCTAGTCCTTCTTTAACTTCGGCGCTAGATGGGGGTGGCTGGTCAACGTGGCGCCCCGGCCGCTTTATTCCCGGGCATGACCCATTACCCATCGTACAGGAGGCTGGGAGGGCCTCAGCGCCAGTCTGGACGGGTGGGGAAAATCTTGCCCCCACTAGGATTCGACCCCGGACCGTCGAACCCGTAGCGAGTCACTATACCGACTACCCTCTCTCGGCCCCCAATTCTGTAATAGCATGCATTACAATTGCAGTACATAAACACAGGCTTTATTAACCCTTTAAAGACGAAGCGTATCTGTTTTATATAAGGACTCAGTGCGTACCGCGCTGTAAACACTCTCCACTTAGGTTATAAAAACGAGTCTCTTAATGTTTTATAAGGCAAAAGTTGCTGTTTGTTCTGAAATCCGTACAAAACACATAAACGCAATATGGGCACCACGTAGAATTTTTTAATGTTAAACCTGGTGGTACGTAAAGTTACCGCTAGGCTTTAAAAGGTTAAATGAGAAGGAACATTATCCAGTCAGTAAACAGAGCAAAGGAATCCTGCAATATCGTGACCTACGCGGGTTAAAAGACAGCAGACAGAAAGCACTATTTCTAATTGCAAGCCAAATGCCTCTGTACACGTTTCCAAGGCCTGAGTGTTAAAGCTAGTGTATGACTGAGGAAAATAATCCTGGTATGGATATTTATAAAAAAGGTAAAGGTATCCCATTACAGGCCTGGACAGGCCCTTAGGGATCCAGGAGGTTGAGGCTCCCAGATTTCATGACAATCCGCACATGAAGGTGGTAAAGTTGTCAGCTCTACGCACCGGCCGCCTTTTCCACCTACGAAATATTCCTGGTACTCATTTCTTTTAGAGGCTGAGTCGACACCATGGACATAGTATGGATATTTACGGTGAAGCAAAACTAATCGCGCGCGCGCGCGCGCGCGTGTGCGTGCGTGCGTGCGCGTGTGTGTAGCGGAAGCAAATGGGAGATCACAGCAGTACACGTGAGGAGATATTGTTGACAAGCGTCCTGCACAGCACTTCCTGTTGCAGCTAGAGCAAGGTACAGCACCTGCTGTCACAACTGTGTACTGCTACTGACCTAAACAATGAACGTCTCAAACTCAACCCCAATAGTATAAATTAACTGCAGGTCATTGCTCCGAGTTTGTGTGACTTTCCGGAGCACTAGTATCTAAAGATCACTTGACAGAGGAGATACTATGTGTTACCTCTTCAGAATCTGCACGCTGAAAATGCATGAAGTAAAAATCAGCGTCAAATGTTACCATAAATTTTACAGACAGTGCGACCGTGGAACACTTATTTATCGGCCCGACTTGACGGAAGGAGAATCCGACTCTTCCATGTACGTCAGCATTTGCAACAAAATTTACTGTACGTGCTCATAGCGCTCTTTCTTGTTCGTCCGTTGTTTGCACCTGCAAATTTTTTAAGGCTCTTCAAACTGAATGCGGCATCGATACACGCTTCTTAGCGCAAGGATGCTGAAGAGAAAGACACTGGGATGCTTGAACTAGGGTTTTTTTGAGGTGCCTTTTAACAATGCAGTCAAGAAACAAGAAAAAACAGATTCTCCGGCAGCTCTGCAAGTATCTTGACAGCTTATAGAACAATGTACTGCATCACATTCCTTGCAGTTCGTTTAAATTAGCTGATGCCGAGCAGTTACTTGCAGCCACATTTTCCTCTTCTTGTTTAGATAGACAGTACTCATACTTCGCCACACAGTACGTGTATGCCAGATTCAATTCTGTTACCAAAGGAGCTCAAGACATACAATCAAAGAGGTTTCCAATAAAAATAATCTCATTTGTTCTTAGTCACAAAAATATTCGTCCTCATACGCCAGCGTTCATTTACACTGATGACAATAATGTAAAATTTAAAGCTTGCACTACGTGTCGTGACTCACATAGCAACTGGAAATTGCCTATCTTATACCCCTGAAGGCAGGCAGGGCTCTCTCCTGCTGGACACGGTGTCAACAGAACATAAGTCTGTCTTGGAGGATTTCCTCATGCACAACAAAAGTCTAATACGTATGCTTCAGCAATCACTACTTTCTGTGCTGAACCATGCTTCACATTCCAGTGTTAAGGTCTGATTACGTGGAATGCACCTTTACCATCAGCTTCAGCAATTATCGGAAAAATATATTAATACGTTGATATATGACGTCATTGATGTTCTCACAAGCTAAATTCGAGTAGTTCTAAACTTCTAACAGCGCAACAGGTGATAAAAAGAGATGGAAATGATGATAACATTTACACCCTGGACTGCAAAATTTTATTTATAAACCCTGTCTAGTTAGCTCAACTGCTGAGGTCAGCAGATGTTCCTTGCCTGCTTCAGCCGGAGCGTTTTTTTTTATCATTACTGGCGAAGTGTAAGCACCAGCCATGCATGCATACTTCTGATGTGACAGAGCAATAAACTTGCATATGTCAAGGCACTCATTACAGTGGACATTGATCGCGACAGATATTCTTAGCGAAATTCATGGGTGTTCCGGAGAGACACTCCAAGCTTTGTGGTCGAATTTTGACACAGTCTGGGGTCATCGGCCACGAAGTGGGCTGCGCCCTGCCGATTCCTGCTCTCTATCAGAAATTGGCTGTCACAGTGTTCAATGTCGGCATCCTCTGTGGAATTCACTGGACATCAGCTTAGTTCCTGCGAATTCACTCAGTGGTGAAAGCCCTGAAGATACATGAAGCTGGTTCAGCCAAGAGCTGATTAGCTGATTAGCTACTAAACAAGTCTTATCGCTACCTAGGTTCAGTAGGCGCACTACTTGTTGTACTGTGCAGTGTGACCATGTGATTGTGGATGGGCACAACATAAATCTCGCACGTATTTTTATCTTCACGTGCACCGCCATAGTATAGCGTGTCATAGGACGGTGGCGCAAAGAGATGGTAGGGCGGCGGCGGCGTTTCGTCGACCCAGTGCGTCACTTCTGGAGGAGGTTCGACAGGACGAGCTGTGGACGTGCTGGGTTGTGTTCTTGCTGCACGCTTAGAGCAACAGCATTCAGAGCAGCTGACAACCAGGAAGAATGTGACCAGGCCACCGAATGAAGCCATGTACCATACCAGTGACCACGGATCCACCACCCGCTTGTTTTCTGAAAGAAAGAGAATCGAGGCCAAGTGTCAGTTCAAGTTTCCATACAGTGGAAGACGGCGTCAGGGAAATATCCTCTCCGTTGATTTCTGTACATAGGCAATTTAACAGTTTTATCTTTTCGTTTGTTGTTCGTCATGTACAGTAACGTTCGAGGGCAGGAAACGGTCAGTTTTATTCGCTTATTTAAAGACGCTGTATCAGCTGACGGCATGACTGTTGGGTCTGGTATTTGAAGAAAGACGCTACCAAAATTCAGGTTCTTGGTGGCGAATGTGTCTTTAGTTATGCCCCCATTTTGAAAACCCACGTCGCTCTCAGTCGGAGACATCAGGTCATATTTCTAGTTTACCTGTAGTTCCTGTTCTGTATTGACTTACAAGTTCCAAATTTAATTCTAATTGCTATTCAAACACCAAATTCCACGACGTCTCGTTCCAGGCAGATGCGCAGCAGGCGTAAAACACACCGTAAAATTGTTGCTACAACTACGCGTGAGCTACGGTTAGGTTGTACTGACTGACTAGCTCCAAGAGGCAGTAACCTTTCAGAGAAGCTCAGCTGAGTTACTCAAGAAACTTCAAGATTTTTGGAAACCGAGTGTTCATTGCCGTGGTCACAAGACTCGTCGCTGGTCACCGCCTTGGGTCACATAAACCAAATTCACACCCTCCCACCCCATTTCTTTACGACGAATTTAAATTTCCGCCTAGGCCTCCAGAATGCTGTCTTCCTTTCATATTTTGAGACCTAAATTTTGAAAGCATTTCTCATACCTACCTCCCACACATACTGACGCCCCGCTCATCTCAGGCTCCTAATACTAGCCATATGATGAAGAATACAATCGATGAAGATCCTGGTTATGCATTTTTCTCCCGTCAGTTGTCACCTTCTCCCTCTTATGTCCAAACATTCTCCACAACAACATCACACCTCAAAATATACTGTTCCCTTAGTGTAGGAGGACAAGTTTTACACGCATATAAAATAGCATGTAAGATTAGTCTTGTATATCAGAATGTTAACGTTTTTAAATAGAGGAAGCTAGATAAAACATTTTCAACTGAATGGCAAAAGGCATTTCACGAAGTCAAATGTGTTCGTAATTTCCTTGTGAACAAAATTTTGATTTGGTACTGGTGTTACAAAATACCTGAAAGCTGCCACAGGTTCTTCTTCTTGTTCTTGTTGATTGGAGGATCAGACAAATTTATCTTGAATTTTAAGCCGACATTTGGGAATTTTTTTAGACAATGACTTATGTAAAAAGGGAACCGCTTTTTATTCTTTAGCATAAAGGCGTTCCTTTAAATGAAGGTCAAACCAAACTAGTAGGATAATTACGTAATTGCTATTACTATAGATCAGATTCGCTTCAATTCCCATGGAAGTTCTCTTTCCCCTCTCTTCACCTCTTCCGAGGATGTGTCGTGCTCAGATCACACGCGCGCGCGCGCGCACACACACACACACACACACACACACACACACACACACACACACACTCTCCGTCGTTTCAGACGTTTGTGTGTCCTTTGTAGCAAGTGCATGAAATTAACGCATGGATGTTTCATATCTAGTAATACCCAACGGCATTTTTACGAAGTTTGTCACTGCTATATACACAGTTTTCCCGGGAGAAACTGTTTTGGCACGCATGCGTCCAATAACACGACAGCAAATTTTGTACAAAGTTAAACTCTAACACCTTCCATTGCGTTTTCAAAAACACTCGGAAGAAGTAATCAGAAGGCCCTGCCGTGCCTAAAATATAGCCCTGGGCCTCATTCAGACTCAAAACGTTTTATTCATTTCCTGTTCCTACATATTGTATATTCAGCGGAGTAGAAGAAAAAACATTTGATCGAAGTGTGCTTATCTGCAATAAACAGACGCCAAGTCTATTGATAACGAAAAATCGCGAAGTAATCGCAGAAACGTCTCTCCTACAAACTGGATTCTACCTTTCCATTCTTGTGTGGAATGTGTGTATTATCACTGATTTATAGTTATGTAATTCGTATGTGGGCTACTGCATTGTATATTGTCTTATTGTTGTGTATACCTGTCTCATCGTTTCGTGTATACTCGTTTTATGTTGTGTTATTCGTTTTATGATTTTTTTACTCTTTGTACGTTTTGCTTTCTATTTTGTGTGTTCTGTGTTTCTGTATTGTTTTGTGTATTGTTTCCCCTTATGTACAAGTTATGTATATAGTTCTTTCCTTTATATTTGTGTATAGTGTACGGACCACTGCCACCGGGTGAAAAACCAACTGCAGTTAATAAATATCCTATATAAAAATCACATACCTCATCATTACATTCCACAGCAGTTACTTTAACGTTCAAATCTCTCTTCGCATTTCTTATGCCACCTCATCAGCTTTTTAAACTCCAATTTGGTTGTGTACCGCTAAATACCGGGTGCTTGTCGTGACCAAGCGAGAATAGTTCGTGGCTTGTTGTAAGCCACTATTTCCCCACTTGCTTGGTGGGACCGGGATAAACCAAATAACCCTCAGGACATCCTATGTCCAGTTGAATAGTCGAAAACTATGCAGTGGTGTTAATTCACTGCAGCTTTCGACGTATCAAAATTTCTAGAACTGATTCTAAAGTTCCCGTCACTACCTTGCTTTTCACGACCTCGATACTTGGCCTGGACACAGTAAATACGCGTGGTGGCCTGACATTTGATCTTCGACCTTCTTTTGCCTTAATAACATATTCACATGACTTTCAGTGACTACAATGAAGCAATTACGAGGGGCAGACAGTTGTTTCACATCAGGGATGCACAAAATACCTGCACTACTGAAGCGCTTGTGGTGATGGTGCTGAATCTTCGGATATGTGTGTGAGAACGAATCCATATGTCCGGTTCCAAATCTACATGCTGGGTTCTTTACGCCAGCTTCGAACATCGCTAATTCAAAACCCCTCTCCATGATCGCTCCAAATTCGAATATGTAAACAAGCTTCCTGATTGGACGCATATGTCGGCCACTAGGGTGATACACAGGGCTCGAGATGGCCTTTCTGAAATCCGATTGTTTTTAATGACATAATTTGGCACACTTTTTCAGCTGACATTTAACATCTGCAAAAAAATTATCGCTGCCGTTAAGCAAGTCGGATTATTGCGTACAGCGTCCTGTTTGCCATGCACTTCTGGCGCCAGACTGGCGGCACGGTCTTCCTAACGAACTTTGCTTTCAATCTTAAATCGTCACAAGTAAGTTCAGGAATGGTGTGCTCCGAGAAAGAAGCCGAAATGTCCTTAAGAATTCCTAGACGATAACCCCATCTGAAGGTTCTGTCACACCTTAAGAATTCCTAGACGATAACCCCATCTGAAGGTTCTGTCACACCTTCAATACACTACAGCTGCTGCTCCCTAGGTACTTCGAAAGGGGTTATGACTGCGTCCACATACACATCTCTCACAATGGCCTTGCCACACCATTCACCAGTACAACCGCTGCAGCAATCACTGAATACTAGTAACTTAAAAAAACAGGTGTTGACCAATAACATTTACTCAGTGAAAACGAGAGAGCAACATTAAATAAGCAGAATCAAACAGCGACAATAGAGTCGGTTAATGAACTGAAGGGCCGCTATGTACATGTACGTACACGTAAAGCAGTTGCACAGTAAAACTTTAGGTCATTGATACGCAACCCGCGAGATTTCTCGAATACATTTAACTTATGCTCACCCATCATAATGAAGGACAACATTTCTGTGACTCGAGAACGCTGGTAAACAGTATTTAAGTTGTAACGGGATCAGTGCATGTTGCAGGGTAAACATCGTGTGCTGGAAATTCTACAGTGGGGGATGAGAAAAATACGTGGTGATAAGCTGCAGCATCCTCCTTGCTATTTCAACTCTGACTGTACTCTAACAATAATCAGTGCAACTGAATTTCAGTCATAATTTTATATAACGGAATTCTGTGTTTTTTCTGAAAAAATATCAGTGACAAAGGAACAGGGCATGCTTCTCATTGACGTTCTTCCGTTCGTAAAAAATAACGTTAATTTATTCATTTGTAAAATGTAAAATTAAATTATACTTAATTGCTATGTTAATTTGTATTAATAATGAATTATTACTAATTTCAGTCTTCTAACTGCTTAGCATAAAACATATTTTCCTTTAAAAAATCAGACTTTCACTGTTAGACATTGGTTTGAGGCCCGCTCACAGTTGAAAACTGTCAAATGACTTTTGTGCAATAAAGGGTTGTTTTACACTGCTTTAGGTCGAAGTACAGTAGTCATTAATGCTTATGAGAGGAATCGGCCATTTCAAGCAAACTTTCCTTGTCTGGGTGTGACTTTTCTGTCGAGACATTTTAAAAGGACAAACTTCACACACACTTTTAATTTCACAGGTTTCCTGCTGTTCTTGAATTTCTCTAGGTAAATGTCTGGACATCATCTATTTCAACAGGGGCCTGCGACCTTTCACATTTCCTGTTCCTCTCACTTCCAAACAACAGTAGCCAACAAACCCTACATATTATGTAACGGCGTAGGTACTCCCAGAACTCGTCAGATGGTACTGCTCGTTTAAAACGGCTTCGACCCACCTTCGACAACACAATCTGAATTACCACCGCAAGGATGGCAGGGATAATAACCACAAACGTAACAATAGTCCCACAGCTCATGTATCGGACAGTGGTAATTGGTTTGGATCATATTAACTTTTTGAAGCATTACGGTGACCTACATAATAGTTATTACTGGTTCCTAAAAATTCGGTTAAAACCTCTGAGAAAACACACTGCATCTCTACTATGTACATCGGTCAGCAAGCAGCAGGAAAATAACTGCTGTTTATGCTGAGAATTATACTATACCCACAGAAAAGCTTAATGTTAGAACAGGTGGTGCATATAATTACCACCGTGTGTGTTTCAGACGGTTAAAGACACTGTCAAGTTAGTTTCCTGTAATGATACTATCACATAAGCTGGGACAGCTCGGTCAATAAAGTGACTGTTGGCTGGACGACCAGCTTTCGATTCCAGGAGGAGGAACGGATTTTCTCGTCGCGTGCAGAACAGTTCTCGGTTTCATTATCCTATTGGCACCACGAACCTACCACTGGGGGACAGGCTGGAAGCATACAGCTGACCACTACTTTCAGCTGGGACATGGTAAGTTCAAATGTTGAACGAGACACCTTTATTGATATTATTACAAACTCGGTATGTCTGATCAAGCCCTAAAAATTAAGACTACGCTGATGTTAACGCGGCTGTAATCCTGGATATGCAGTAAACCCCCGTTATAGCGCTGGCCGGTACAATGTCACCCGCAGTTAGCGCCCATGAAAGTCTGTGAACAGAAATCTCGATTTACCGCTACCCTCGATATACGGCTACAAATTTCGGCGAACAAAATGTGGCACTATGTCGGGGTTTCACTTTCTAGTGCATAGGCATATGAACTGTCACACGGCGAATTAATGCCTCTGGCCATGAAACACAAAAACAGAGAAGAGTATGACGGGGCTAATTTTATTCCAGAAATACTCCTACAAAACTGATTCAGTAGAAATATGTAATTATATGTTGATAAATATAATAATTAATCCCACGCAACAGGCTGCTGCCAAATAATTGTTATGCCTCTCTAAAATTCTGATGATTAAACTTGCATAGGATATATCACTGCAAACGTTTGTACAGTTCTGTATCGAAAACAAAACATATGAACCCGACTTCACGCCCCACATAAACTGCAGACCGCACGAATTGAGTAACTCTGAGAAGTTTAGACCTTTGAAGTATATACCACATGGACAAAAGTTCTACGCATGTATTACTACCGAGTAAAATGCAGAAGCTCAGTGAGGCTTCGTGGTTTCTGGACTTGTTCATCGTCTCGTGTTCAGAGACAATGAAATGCTAGAAATCAAGTAATCCCAAGATAAACTATAATTTTCAAAACCATTTACAACTTATATTCGCGTATAATTAGACTTGAAAAGCTGTTTCAAAAGCGACGGAAGTGTTAGGCCAACTGGCGTCGTGCATGAAGCTGTGACCTCAAGCCCACCTATGTAGTAGTTATTAACAGTGGTTAGTGGCAGACCATGGCACAGAAACGGTGAAAGCGGATGTCAGGACTTATCAGTAAAGTGCGACACAAATTTTTATACAAATTAGCCAGAAGGTTGCCGTCCTAAAACCCAAGTAGCGTCCAAAAGCCTAGGAAACTCGTCAGGGATGATGCCTCCATCGCTTCTCTTATACGAAGTGCTGACTACATACACACCAACTAAGTTTTTTGTTACTGGTCCCACATTTCACTCTCACAGTTCAAAGCTGCAGTTTTCCTAACCAAGGCTAAAAGACTGTTGTTAATAACGAAGAATATAAGTCGAAAGAATAAACAAATTTCTTTGATGAGTTTTCATATCATCCCTTCGGTAAATGAAGAAACTACTGTCATACTTTACGACCATTAAAAGTAACTGCAGCTTCCGCAAGGGAATGCAGCCACGCGATCCGAAAGAAGTCGCGCAGTTCTACAACGAACAGTGCAAGTGTGTCCGTAAAAGACATTTGGTATCACGTCCCGATTAACAGTTGATGACAATTTGTGACGATGTGGAATGGTTTCGTATTTCGTAACAGGTCCGGCGGCGGGTTCTTGACAGCGCGGCAATTTGTTGCCAGGCGTCATAAAAGGTGAGGAACTGCTTGCCTGGTGGTTCAAATACCGACTTCACAAGAAAGGACTGTGACCGTGGAATTAGCGTTGTTTGGTGCACCAAAAGGTATGTTTTGTCCGTGTAAGCAAACTGATTTCACTTTAACATTTTGTAATCTACATGTCTTCAGAGTTCAAAATACCCCATTCCGTCCCTCCGTAAAAATAACGGTGTCAACCTCGGTGTACTACTTACTGGCTAATAACGATCAAACAATTAGGCAATGCAAGACAACGGCAACTCCGACGCTATATTTGGCGTACGCAGCACACAATCATGTTTGTGCTATTCGTTTAGATACATAATTTCGCCATAGCACATTTAATTCGGCGTCATATGTTTTGAGTGTTGTTGACTGACGAAGTACTTGTTCACCTTGAGTACAGCAGACAAGTGCGGAACGACGACTGCCAGGACCTGCATACCACCCGTATGCCGTTTTATCTTCTGACACACGGTATAATAACATGCACCTACTCTTCAGAGCAACCCAGGGCACTGCTCAGAGAAATTCCGCTCCTTGCCCCTAAGTGACCAGCCTTGCCAAGGTCCATGGATACCCCAGCACAGCATTTCCCAGCCTTGCTCAGGCCACGGCATACTTATGAAACATACATACCTCTCACTACTGCGTACTAAGCACATAGATATTTCATGCTACTAACAAGAGTTCTTTATCAGAAACTCCTACTGTAGACATTTCTGAGTCTTCATATCACTGAAAATAAATTACACTCCCATCCCCCTGACACTGCGTTAACAGTGTGAAGTTTCAGTGCGTCTTTTGCACGATGAGCATAAAATGAACACATAAATGGTACACTGCGACAATCAGGTGCACAAGTTTTAATCTTCTGAGCAGATTTAGACAAGGTTTGGCACCTCCAATGAAAATTCTTAAGAAAATTTCATTTTTGTTCGTATCGGCATATTACAAGCCCCAGTTTTGCATGAAACTTAAACCTACCGTTATCAGTTTTCTACAATTTGACAAATTATATAGATTTTATTGATACCTACAACTACAATTGGAATCATGTGACAGCACAGCGAATATGCAATTAAATGGATGTTTCTAACAGCGTATTTATGTTTACAATATGTCTGCAATGAATAAATTCCGAAGACAATAGGTTATAAAAAATGGCAAAGAAGGCAGTTTGAAAACATGCACTTCTGCACTCTATTGGAATGTCCTTTTACATTCTTGTTATAAACGATGATATAAATACGCATGGTATATAATCAGGCATTCAATTTTTAAGTTAAACTCAGCATGGGGAAGGTTAACAGAATCACACAGAAAGCATACAGATGCATATTTGCTTAAAGGAAAAAAAAGCTAATGTGTAATGAGACACAAGCAGAAGTACCATAACTCCGATGAACTCACCCTGTAAACGTATTAAAATAGAGCAGGTCAGTGATGTTTCTACCAACACCTAACGAGGCACATAACTTCTACTGGCAGTACAGATAACTGTCATGTCTGTCGTTGAATTCCAAATACCAAACAAAGCTGTTATTGGCATGAACGCAATGAAAGTAAAATCATGTACCGTAACTTGACAGAAGAGGAGTGGCCATGCCCCAGTTCAATGTACGCTAACACACTAGCATCCATTCATGAAAACAGCCCGAGTACCTGCTAAGATTTCAATCCATGGATGTTATACTTACAAACTATAATTTCCTTTTCCGATGCAATGACAATAACCTTCAGTTAAATTAGCAAACGCTGCAAAAGTAAGTTGGTTCTTATTTACTGGACCGAATGCAGTACACTGGAAACCAGCGACTATTTACGAACCAGACCGAGTCTACTACAAACTGCCCTCCGGGCCAATGTGATCCCACGCGTTAATTTAGGGTGTAGAACTCTCTCCAGCATGTTAATGTAGCACCCATACTGCTTACTGAAATAGAAAATTTTGTTTAATACTGATTTAAAATCCTTAGTTCATTCTTCAAGACACCGCTGATTGCTTTGCAGTACCTCCAAGCATTGTTTTACAGCCGTGCTTATGGATTTGTGTCATTCCCCTGTTTCCTGTGCTTCACCACATTACAGGAGCGATGGGAGAGCTTAACGTTTATTAGATTATTTTGTACACTTCCTAATTTTCATTGTTTATGAATGCTGTTTACCGGGCTGTAATTTTTACACATTTTTGTGTTTCTGCGTACGTATATTTCCTTTGCAAGAGATAATGAATGACCGAATTAACCGGACGCAATTACATGCATTACTTTTTGTTTATCATAAAACTGCTTCTAATCGGGTATTGACCTATGAATGCTATGATTTATATTTATGTGTTAACACAACTTTGTAGCTCCGTATTAGAGCGATATCGCTGCCAGAAACACGCCATCCTATCACCATACTACTCATGGGTAGGTCACTAACCTTCCATGCGGTATTTGCAAGCGGCAAGAAGCAAGAGACGGCCTGCACTTGCACATAATGGACTGCAAAATTCCCAAGTTCCATCCCACATAAAGGACACACAACTCCCTCCATAGCTACGACGTAAGAAGGCGGTACAAGTAACAGTCCCTACTTCCGCTTCCCATAATTTAGCAGCACGAACTGCTACGTCACAGGGTTATCAGAGGACGTCAGTGCCCTTGCATCCACTGGTGTCACGCTTCTTCCGGCTGCAGTTCATAAATTTTGCTGGAACAGCTATTTATATAGCAGCGTCATTTTCAGAGTCTTTTCTGAAGTAAGATGCCCTGTGAAGCATTGTATGAGTTTGTTTCCGCGTTTTTATATTCTGCTTTGAACTTTACGTTCAAGTTTCCCTGTACAAAGTGTCACGACGGCAAGATCTTGCTGATCATTCTTCAGCGTACAATGGCAGCTTAATCATAATAACATTCGATACAAGGCCTAGGAAACTCGACCAAATAATTAAATAACTAAACCAACCAACCAACCAACCAACCAACCAACCGACCGACCGACCGACCGACCAACAAACAAACTGCACAGGGCACAGTTCTTCCTGATAAGTCAACAGTTTATCAGCTAGCCAACAAATTCTCCGCATTTTATGGCACATGAACGAACATTACCGTGTTCACAACAGCCCGCCACTTCTCCCTATCCTGAGTCAAATTAGTCCAATCCACGTTCCCCGTCCTGTTTAAGATTCATTTTAATATTGTACTCCCATCTACTCCTAGGTCTTCCAAATGGTCTTCTTCCTTCAAATTTCCCCATCAAGTCCTGCATGCATTTCTCTCCTCCTCCATAAGAGCCACATGCCCCGCCCGTCTCATTCGCTTTGATTTCATAACCCAAATGATATTCGTTGTGGAGTACAAAACATGCAGGTCTTCATCATGCCATTTTCTCCAGTCTCCTGGCACTTCCTCCGCTTTAAGCCCCAAATATCTTCCCCAGCACCATATTCTTGAACACTCTTAATCTGTGTCGTTCCCTTAAAGTGACACATCACGTTTCAAACTCATGTTAACAAGCAGGCAAAATTATAGTTCAGCGTATTTTAAGTTTCATACTCTGACACACGAAAGGAAGACAAACGATTTTGGATAGAATGATAGCAGGCATTCCCCGAATCTAATCCGCATTCTTCTTCATGCACGCAATTTTTATTTGTCAGTGTCGTTCCCACATATTTCAACTTTGCCACACTTTCATATGAGATTATAAAATCACGTAATAATATAACACAAATACAACTATTCATAGTTACCTTATGTTGCAATTCTGTCCTGCATCCTGTTCGACAGACATGAACAAAATACACTTAGTTTTGTCAGCATTTCCTTCTAGGCTAACTTCCTTACTGGTAGCTAAAAACGCTCATATATTTTATTTCTTAGCATTGTTCAAGGCATATTCTAAAGCAAAGTCGAAAACCGGCAGTAAATGGGCTGCTACATGCAGGCCCCACGCTGCTTTTAAGGCTTAAGAAATCTTAAAGATTTATGGGCGTTAGTGGCACTAAGCAGCTGCTTCTTATTTAGGGCAATAAACAGTTTCTGGAGTTAAGAGTGACTAATTTTGGGGGATGTAAATACAGACACGCGCAGATAAAAACATGCGAATCAGGTACCGTATACGTACTCGCATCTACAACGACACAGTCGCAGCCCAAAGATGGATGCAAGCTTTGGCAACGCCCCGCTTACCTGATCCCGGGGTGGCAGTGACGTTGACCTGTTCAGTGTCGTCCTGATCGTCCAAGACAACGTACAGCCTTGGGCTACGATTCACATGCTCCATATTGGCAGGAACTTCATTTTCTGGAACGTGAGGACTCCACGCCTTGTGCGTGAACGCATATATATTCCCGAGGTCAGCCGTCAGTAAACTGTCTTCACTACCCACTGAAACAACAAACGGTACCCGACATCAATTTAATTTTTGGCTCGGAGCGTGAATAGGATTACTTTATTATGCACACACATACACAGATATCGAATCAATTTCTAGTTACTTATTTGGCTTACTTACCAAAACTTGGTCTCTCACTCTCAAGGACTTTTGAGAATGGAGGTGTTTAGAAGAAAATCTGAACGCATGAAAGAGGAAGCAGCAGAAAAATAAGGGTAACTAAAAAGCATCACAAATCACACTGTCGACAAATTATTATTTCGGTGATTAAATTAAAAAGATGTGAGCGTGGCATGGCGAACGTGCATGACTGACATAAAGCGTCAGCCGCAAAACCCGAAAGGAAGAGGAGGCTAAGAAACGTGTTAATTGGACTAAGCTGACTCAGGAGAGGGTTGAATGGTGGACTCTGTGTGAATACATAATAAATATTCGGGTTTCAAGAAACAGGATAATTTCTTAACTTGGAAGACCTGTGAATGCTGAACTGAAAGTTATGAAGAAGCAAAACATGGAGGCGTATTTTACGCTATTACACCGGCATTTACTTGCAGGCATGGAGGAAACCTGCAGACAACATCAGTCAGGATAACAAGCCCGCGAACCGAGACTGAAACCAGTACCTCCCAAACAAAGGGCTAAAACGTTACCAATATATTAAGCTCCTGTGTCCCAGTAGTTGAAAGCAGCCATACAGACGGTCAGTCAGCATACACATAGTCATTCCATCAATGAGCCAATGGAAAGGCCTGTCACAACAGCCAACCACTCAACCAGTCAATGAGCCTGCCAATAAGTATTCAGTTAATCGGTCATTCAGAAAGCCCATCGATGTGAGTGGTCACTCAGCACTGCTCAGTTCTGTGCAGATGTTCGCAGTACGGGTACGTTCTGTAAGGTGGAATTATATGTGTGGAGCCTCTTTACTGTTTGAACAGTCGGAT
This sequence comes from Coptotermes formosanus, assembly GCA_013340265.1. Classification (NCBI taxonomy): domain Eukaryota; kingdom Metazoa; phylum Arthropoda; class Insecta; order Blattodea; family Rhinotermitidae; genus Coptotermes; species Coptotermes formosanus. Next base: position 2,236,602 of record BLKM01009501.1, on the reverse strand, counting down.
GCCAGCGATACTGACGTACCACATGTGTTAAGTGTTTGTTGACGACAGCATGCACACAATTCGTGCACCTGCTCTTCGTCCGTGAAACTAAAAATACATCCACTCTACTGTATCAGAAATTATTTCCAACGACTGATTCGGTTTTATGACCCACAGAGCAGCCATAACTGTACGATTACAATGCTTATAAACGGAAATGTCAACCGTCAAGCAAAACGAGACAAAAATGCGTCGTGTGCAAACGTAAAGGACAGAATGCGCCCTACACATCTCTTGTTTAACTCAGTCCTAATCTCCTCTCCTCTCCATACGTTGGAATATAGCCGTAAATGAGGCCCACTCGACAAAATGATTGTGTTAGAATCGTTATATCAGCTGTCGTAAAACAATTCAGTAGCTTTAACGGAATCTCAGGGGCGTAACACTCCTGTGAACGGAGTGTAACACAGGTTAGGTTAGGTTAGGTTAGGTTAGGTTAGGTTAGGTTAGGTTAGGTTTACTGCAAATGCAGTTTTTAAGTGTGGATCTGAATTACTCTGTTTAAAATTGTGAAGTGCAGTTCAGCAGACTACAGACATGACAGTTATCAACGCCTAGTTAATCTACGTGGCCAGAACTGTGTCCACAAACGAAATCAAATTTGATACAGTTCTATTAAGTTATTTTAAGTCTATCTGCGGGCAACACCTGATGATACGCATGAACATCCAGTAATACCTACATGGTTAACAAAATATTCGGAAAATGTTTACATGTCTAATACAATGACCGGTCGACATTCACATGTCTAATAAATACCCTGTAGATGTTTGTACCTAATGGAAACATCAGGGAGATGTTTGATTGTCTAATAAAAATTCACCCCACGGCTTTCAAGAAGCAAGTCTCTAGGAGAAATGTTATCTACAAAATTACATGTCCTTCTAAAACCGCCGTTTGTAACATTCAGCACTCTGTTCCTACAGCGAGGCACGGAACTGTCATGATCGGTGCGTTGCCTTCTTCAAGACATGGCCTCGATGAATATGAATGCAATTTTCAGCGCAAGCGATACCGGACAGTCCTGATGAATGGAATGTAGCCTATAATTTAAGTATTTTTATGTGCTTTTAAAAGAAAAGGGATAAAATAAGGGCAAAATTGTGTCGTCTGTTCATCTACATGCAAGTTTCTCATTGAAACTACCAAAGGATTTTCAATTAACCCTTTAAAGACGAAGCGTATCTGTTTTATACAATGACTAAGTGCGTACCGCGCTGTAAACACTCTCCACTTCGGTTATACAAAACCAGTCTCTTAATGTTTTATAAGGCAAAGTTGCTGTTTGTTCTGAGATCCACACAAAACACATAAACGCAATGTGGGCACCACGTAGAATTTTTTAATGTTAAACCTGGTGGTAAGTAAAGTTTACCGCTAGGCTTTAAAAGGTTAAATTTAGTACCGGAGATCTGCATTAAAGTTGCCCGCTGGTTTTAAGTTTGGTTCATGTCGATTCAATATAATCCCAATATACAAGACGCTCGATCACATATACCATAATCGGTCATCTAAAAACGATACGAGCTTCAAAACGTTGTAGACCTATATTCTACAGCACAGACCTCAATGAAATCTACAACCCCTACGGAAACAGTTTATGATGCAGTGCATATTTATGTCAACAAAATACATGGGAAAATGATTCATGAACGTATTCAATGTTATATTTGTAGTGCAACATGATGTTAAACAGTAGATTACATTGGGAGACTAAGGATGTGAATATGATGATCACGATCTCATGGGCTGTGACGCCGTGTGTGAGCTTCCTCTGAAACGTTGATGCCTATCTAAACACATTCACACAGTTCTATATTCCAGCAGACTGCAATATTAATAAATCTATAGTCAGAATAAATCAACATAAAGGCCAAAGGGGTACGTAATATAGCACTAAATGTGCGGGAAACACTGTATGTACCCCTACGCTATTAGCAAGCATCGTCTAACTCGTTCCCTGCCCTCATAAAATGAACAGTTACACTTCCTCGTAGGATTCTAAACAGCGAACAGGCAGTTGAACCGAAATTAGTTTCACTTAATGACCTAGAAGCGCCATCTATTCTTTACACAACAGCTGTCAGTTGGGTGTGGCCATTCCATTTACTAGATTTAATCCAGCGGCAGACCAGACGTTCCAACACCTCGGCTCGTCCATGCACTTTTAACCCACGGTCTCCAACCACTGATGTCTTCGCCTTATAGATATTATGTCTGAACATGCGTGTTTTGTTGATCCAGATAATTTTTAGTCACACTAACCCACAGATCACAATTCTTAAACATACTCAGTTGCTTAGCTAGTCACTAAACGCTCCTCCTTTTATGGCACCCGGATGTTCGCCGTCCTATTCAAAACAGCTTGGCCCTGGGCCCTATCCTGAGTCATATCAGTCCAGTCTACAGCTTGACACTCTTTTAATATTATACTCCCACCTAGACATAGGTCTTCGTAGTGGTCTCTTGCTTTTGGTTTCTCGACTAACATTTCATATTTATTTCTCAGGTCACTAAGCATGCTACAAGCGTCATTCATCGCTTTCTTTTTGGTTTGACAGCCTTAGTAGCAGCTGGCAGGGGACATAAGCTGAGAAAATTATCATGCAGTTCTCAACCAGTGAAACCTCTTCTGCATTTATCGATTTTTAGCGCCTTCGAAAGGAAAATTTCTACAGTGCGTCCAATGGCTGTCTCTTTGTCTGTCTGTTCGCACCTAATAATTCTACAAGTGCTTGAGCACATGCACATGGAACTTGATGTCGGTGGACTTACTAAACGTCCTTCCTTACCCCGTGCAGACTGCCAGTTCAGTTGGATGGCACCAACGGGCACTTTACTTAAATACGCAGTTCTTAGGGCATCTCGAGCGTACGTCATGCTTAACTTGTTACATTTTTATCAATGTTTCGAAGGCAATTTGTAAATAAAAATGAAACACATTTTATGACTCACACACTTTTCTTGGAAGTCTTAGAGTTGTCGAGGCAATTAGCAAAGGTGAACGAACTACTGAGACTTGTTAGCTGTGCATACATTTTTGAAGATTTTAAAATGCACCTTCACACACACGCTGATTCATAACGTGTGATGGAAACGTACAAGCAGGGCTGTGGAGTCGGTACACAAAAGCCCCGACTCCGACTCCTCGATTTTTAAAACTCTGGCTCCGATTCCTTCATAAAAGTTCAATATGTATTAACAATGGTACATCTATAAGACGTTTCATCACCACTACGTAATTTATAAGGCAACTTTTTAGACTTGTCACCTATATTTAAGTATAAGTCTAATGGTTACTGTAGCTATCAGGGCTCTGAAGTTGGAGTATCCAGTTAAGATTTTAGATTGAGGTCGGAGTCGGAGTCGGTGCATTTTTACCGACTCCGACTCCACCTAAAGTTCCTTCCGACTTAGACTCCAGGACTCCGACTCCGACTCCACAGCCCTGCGTACAAGGGGCAACTCCGTTGCTGCACGGAACAGCGCGGCACTGGTGAAGACAGTGTGAAGTGTGGAAGGGTGTCGGCTAACCCAACACAGTACAGAGCGCACTACGGTTTGCAGCTGGCTGCACAGAAACACTTGCCCGACAGTATTCTGGAAGATCGCTTAAATTTATCCCACAAACAGGTACTTGCCTCCCCCCCCCACGCTCTACACACACACACACACACACACACACACACACACACACACACACACACACACACACACAAATCTGGCACGTCACGTCTCCTAACTTCTCCGTAATACTTCATAAATCCCTACGAAACGGAAAGATGTGCACACTAAGCACGCTGCGAAATATGCTGTGCCGTAACTCTGTCTTTAACTACCCTGTCAACTAATACACACCGAGAGGCCTAGCAACCGTTTCATTCTGGGCCGGGGGTGCTATTAACTAACTCCATGGAGCAGAGTCATTCTTGAGAAGCTAACAAGTCCTCAGCTAGTCAAGAAAGTCCCCGCATTTCATGGAATCCGAAGGTTCATTACCGCATTTACAAGAGTCCGCCACCTGTCCCTATCCCAGGTCCGAGGCTTTGTAAGGTGTTTCGTAACATAAAATGTTTTACGGTCAGGGGTCGTTAGCACCTCGCCCAACCCCCAAGCTGGAGGACCACCCCTTGTCGGCTGTCCGCGACTGCTTCTTCAATGTATTCGCAGCTACCCTCCATAATTGGGGGCCGTTCCTCCACCCGCAACCTGAGGGTACCGTCTATTGGTGCTTCTTAAACGGTGACGTGCGTCTCCCAAGCGGGGCTAGATCGGCAGGGTGGACCTTGGTGTGTTGAACATATCACTCACGCTTACTATAAGCCCAAAATGGAGCAAATTGTGCAAACACAATTCTTGAAAAAACAGCGACTATATTTTTATTACAGTGACCATCCTACAGGCTGGACGAGCCGGGTTCGAATCCCAGCAAGAGCAAGGGACTCTTCTCTTCTCCAAAACGTCAAGACCGCTCTGGGCCCCAATCAGCCTCCTATTCAACAGGCACCAGGTACTTCCCCGGGGGTAAAGCGGCCGAGGCGTGGAGTTCACAATTCATCTCCATTCAGTTCCAAGGTTAAAAATGGAGCTACAATTCTACACCCCCTCTATATGCCTTCACGGCGTGTATAAGAACAGCTTCACCTACATTAAAGTGACGCAGTGGTTTCTAGACAAAAAGAGAGGCAGGCGTGTGACGAAAAGAATTAGATGAGACTCACAGGTCTGTATGAAATACAGTTCGTCGTGGGCTGTACTGTATCATGTCTCAACGAGGTAAGTCATGTGCAGTACTTGTAAAGGCACGTAACATCAAATTCCTGCGGTATACTGAGGGTTTAGACACGTTTCAAACTTGCGGGTTTTGTTCAGGCTTCATATATGCGACCAGAATTTAGTGGTAGGAGACGACAGGCCTGCGCGTACACAGAAATGACATGGAGCACATTATGATGCCTTTATTCTCCTTCGTTAATTCCTCGATGCTTTCAGAACTGTGTCGGTTACAGCGCGCTGAATGGGAGGAAGACAAACCAATGACGATCTCCTACACGTCGCAGTTCCATTCAGCATTTTCGGACACGAAACATACGGCCTGAAACAGCCTCTGAATTATGAGTTCGTTTTCATGCACTTCGCACGAAGAACACAACAAAGTAATGAACTGTAACTTCCTTGTGTGCAACAAGCATAAAGAACAAACAATATTCGCAGAAATTTGTAAAACAATTTTCAGCGAAAAAAAACGGCCACCTACTTCACAAGTTATGAACTATGTACACTCAGTCAGCTCAGTTTACTAACAGCCGCTAATATTCCAAAACGCCTTACATCCGTCATTACTATCCTTTGAAGACATCTGGCCTGTTACGCGCAGTATTCAGGTTTCCAGTAGGTACACCAATCACATCGATTTCTCTTTGACCAAGACCAGAAATGATGCATTCCATAATATAAGACTGGTACATAAAATTCACAGCGTCGTATTTTGCAGTTTTGTTACTTGAAGCATGTTTACAAATTCGGCTAAAGGTTTATGGTAGTTCTGCACATAAAAAAGTTACGAATTGTACGTGTAATATAACAATGCGGTGCATTAGGTTTATACCCTGACTACCCGGCATAGGTGGGTGGGTGTGTGTGTAGATCGCCAAATGTTTCTTTGGCCTCCCTGGCGCTGCCCTATTTCCTGTACTTATCTCGCAAATGACGAGACGTTGACATAAATGTAGGTCTTCTTGTAAAATAGCTTTAATTTTTGTTTGATTTTAACCAAATTTGAATTTGGTTGACATCATTTACTGAAAGTTCCCAATATAACATTTCACGGATATTTGTCCATTGATAAGCCGAGTTGTTCCATGTGGACAGACAGACGCAGTGGCGCGGGGAGGCAGATATGGCAACGATACGTCGCTGTTTGCAATACTTTACGAAAGTGCCTATTTATTTAGAGCCCTAAATATAATCTCCTACGATTCAACATAGCTTAAAATCGTAATTTCTCGACAAATTCAGTTAGTCTCCCATAGCGAATTTATAAAAAAAGTTCAAGGGAACAGGGGCTGGCAACAGGCTTACTTTACAGATAGGCAGACAGATGGACAGACGGACATAAATGGGCTTTGATCATTGTCAAATTTATTAATAAAACCAACTACTGCACAATTATATTTGTAAAATCTCCAACATGTTTCGGCCTTAACTATTCGGCCATCTTCAGGGAGAACGTTTTTTCTGAACACAGCAGCATATGGTACATTAGTCCCATATAACAATAGACTGCACGGGCTTTGGTCAATTTGTGCAAGAACCTCAAACACAAAACTGTATCAAAATCAATCCAAGCTGTCGAGACATGAGGAGGCGCCGTGAAAACGAAGACCCTTTGTTTAGGCCAAGTTATCTTGTCAACATAAAGACTTATGGAAAAGCATAATGGTCACAAAATATGTTTCATTTTTCCCTAACACACGTGTCTAATATTTCTAGCACTCCGATTAGCGTTTAGCGTGTCTCGGGGGCCGCAGGAACGCATGTAAGCCTTCATGTAACACGGTCCTCACATCTGTCCGACTTTACCAAAATTGGTAACAGCCGATAAACGCTTAGTAAAAGGCCGACATACCAAATTTTAAAAATATTTGTTCAACGGTCCAGGCCCTGATATTCTGACAGAAAGACAGGCGGGCAAACATGACTTGCACACACGGCGTCCCTTTTACTCTGCGTATAATGCCTATCAAAATTATAACAGTCTGAGGTACAGTTAACCCTTTAAAGACGAAGCGTATCTGTTTTATATAAGGACTCAGTGCGTACCGCGCTGTAAACACGCTCCACTTCGGTTATAAAAACCAATCTCTTAATGTTTTATAAGGCAAAAGTTGCTGTTTGTTCTGAGATCCGTACAAAACACATAAACGCAATGTGGGCACCACGTAGAATTTTTTTATGTTAAACCTGGTGGTATGTAAAGTTACAGCTAGGCTTTAAAAGGTTTAAGTGGGTTCACAAACACTGTCCACAGTTCATGTATTATTCTGCGACAGTAGGTTTATACTAAAGACAGTAGGCGTAAGTAAATGTTTTACAGAGCAGGTTATTTAATAGCCAAGAGATAGACTTTCATTTTGCAGACACTCGACTGGCATCTCGATCGTGTACCAGCTACCATGACTCACAAGTTCTGCGGCCTTTAGTAGTACCCCCTGGTAACTACCGGGATAATTATGTAAAATAAGCCACGCTCAGCTGTATTAATCTGTGTGAGCTGCTACAAGCTTCTCTATTAGCACTCTGCGCCACTACGTTAGGTAATCCGCAAGAACAAGAAAACAATGACGACGATGCTGAAGTCGACGGCTGTCAGAACTGCATGCACTTCCACCACGAGTTCAGTACCAGCACCTGTAAAGCGGAAGTGGATGTCGTGTTCCTGTGACGTGTGTTTTATCGTGAGTTCGTTAGGACGCCTGTGCGAAAGCGACCAGTAACTGCCGTTGCCAAAGCGTGTGACGACCGGGAAAAGCACCCTATTTCCGCTTACGTCTTCTGAAACAGGTCTTCAAACACAGAATTATGATGAGGTATATGGCAGTCTAATGAAAGGAAGCAGCTGTTCTGTGAAATCTGAGGTTCTCACAGCGGCGTGTTTGAAGGTTCACTTCTTCCGGGCTGTAACGCTGTGTAGCAGGGCGAGTGGTTCCTGACATGTTGAGGGCAACACAGTGCCTTCGAAGCCTTGAGACACACTCGTCCAACGACACAACTTCACATCCCAGAACACCTCAATCTTCAAGACAGTACTTATCGGTTTATACGTTGTTTGCACTCCTACCCTTTATGCGCTGCGCCTCTTTTATACGCGATTCTTTCGTTCACCGTAACTCGTTTCGGACGTCGCACACATTAACTTCCAGTGCCCAAACCCCATTAATAGAGTTCGCCACAAAAAAAAAAAAGTCGTCTCAGGAACAAACTCCTCATTTTTAACACACAGACCATAAAATTCGGAAGTCTACATATATTCATTTCATTACTACCAATAATTACATTCAATAACTGCAGATACTTAGATTATTATCAGCGGATAGGCCTAATGGCTGGTTTTTGCAACGAACAGACTTTTTCAGGAACCTAAGTGTGGCGTGTGGCGTCACATCCTAGACTAGTGTACCAGTAGTGAAGCAAGGCTAGTTAAGCAACATATTTGGAAGTGGTGGGTTAGCTGGTAACACTCTGTGAATCACGTGTATTACATACGTATGGGCGAATAAGATGTGAATGTGATTTTTAAAGTTTAAGCGGAAGGAATGGGGGTGGAGGAAGCGGTACTTTCACTTCTCTGATCAAGCAAAATAAGAACAGGGACCCTGGAAGGAATTATCTTACATGACATGCACTTTCCTTCATGTTTTTCAGTCTACATCGTGAAGGCAGCATGAACTATATACTAATAACTTATAACGACTAAGTGTGTACTTACGCTCCTAATTTCCGTCAACAGGCTACAAATCATGCGTTACTATTTATCAGATATCATCTCAAAGTTTATCACGTTACCATATTCACGTAGCAGGGAAAAGTCTATTTCCATACAAACTTTCACACGCAGGTGTAAGTTCTAACATTTAATTATTTGCCGTCTTCAAACCGACACCAAATAGTCTTATAGATTTCGCGTGGCCGATATTTATATTACGCGTTCTACGAAAAATTCACGAACAAACGTTACGTACGTTCGAAGATTTACTATTGCAAAAAATTTCGGTTGCTAGAGTGCGTGGCGCCGGTGTCCCTCCCACACAGGGATCGGCGGAGAAGGCAAGTCGGCAGATTAAGCAGCAAACTGTCACTGTCGTCCTACACCACTGTCACTATTGTCACTAAATTATATACGGAAGCGACTGGTTAAAAAGTCATGTCTGTGATTTGCTCCATAAAATCCCTGGTGCGTTCAAATATGTGGCGTATGAAAATGTGTTATTAAGGATCAATTACACGTCACAAAGGCGGGAAATGAAAAATAAGAAAATTATAATAATTCTGAGGCTTACAAATGGCAGACATTATCTGCTATCTGGTCTGAAGAGGAATGTGCTACAATCAAGTACGATATATTTTAACAGTACGTACAAAACTCATGATTCCTGTACGCCAGTCAGTTACGGTTAATGTGACGACGGCGAGCTAAAAACTGCTTCACTTGTTACACTAATCACACGTCTCAGATAGAATTCCAGCAATAAATATAGCAAAAAGACACACTGGTCACACCTCCATAGAATCTGCTTATCTGAAGTAAAAATAAACAACTTTACACAAAAAAAATCAAAGTGTTATTGAAAGATGTACTAATTACGTAAATTCAAGGTCTTATCTTTGAAATAAATACCGACAACTGGCCGTGAGTCTACATTTCTACACCTGTTCTTGGACTACTCTTACTTAACGAAAACTCTGTACAAAATTTTTCTTCACATCCGAAATACATGCCTGGCCTATCATAACCTACTTGAAAACTTCGTCTTAGAATATTTCTATCTCTTGACTGTGAAGTAACATAAACAATGTCAAGGGGAAGAGGAAAAAGAAGGAAAAAACCTCGCGACAAGCGTGAGAAAAACGGTTTCTTTTTAACATTTCACGGCCGTGTTTACTGTCCGGATGTTACTTTCTCCACCACAGACCAATGCATCCCCAGGTGGATTCTCACACATCACAGAGCGCTTCCGCTAGTTCTGAAGCAGGGAACAGAACACAGACTGTACTTTGACGAACACACGATAACATTTACCGGCTGAACAATACATTGCATTACCAATCCAATTGCAATGTTTCAGTCACAGACGTCGAGTAAGTTGAATGACCATGAATGGTGAGTAGGCGAGAACTGGACAGGCGGCTGTCGTCACCTATCCCAGACATCATCTGGACAGGGTGAGTGAGGTGCTAGTAATCTTAAGCAAGCAGGGAACTCCCGATTGCAAGACTAGACAGCAAAGCGTTACCGCTATGGTAACTTGTTCGGTCCGCATTATAATGATATTTAATGAATTAATGCCAGACGACAAGGGTTCAACTTACGGCAGGGACGGTCACCGCGCCGAGACCGTCTCTGTACCCCACCCAGTCTCTTATCCAATGCGTATTGCGGTTAAAGTGGCCGGGGGCGTGAAGCACATCCCTCACAAACGAAGCAATGAGTAATTTAGACATTTTGTTGGACTCCTGGGTCTTGGAATTAGTTTAGTGCCGGGTGTTCGTACACAGGACATTAAAGAAAGAACCGGCCCTACGTCCACACCCCAAGCCGGATGGGACTCAAGAATGACAGTCCTTGCGCCACGTGAGAAAAAAACAGTTTAACTATTTAAAGGCTACAATTAACGTATGTGACATATAAAGATTCAGCTCCTACTTGACAGAGAAGATAGTGTGCTCCCACTGGAAATACCAATCGGTGAATGCTGTAAAGGGGCAAAAGCGGTGTTCATGGTACCAATTTTGTAAAATGCATAATTACACCGTGTGGGCACAAAGAAGAGCAAGTTAAGTTAAATCTGGCAGTACACATGGAACCACCAAGCTTTAAAGTCTCAATCTAATATATTAAACGAGCGAGGTTAAGTTTTGTAAAGCACAACAAACGTGTAAGCTTACATCTATTGCCAAAGGTTGCCCTGCTATGCGTGCTGAATCGGCACTGAAATGTTTCATTATCATCATGAAAACTGTGTCAAGACCAATCGTTTCTACCTGAGGCAGCAAACCCCTTTATTTAATAAACAAACGAACTATCAAATAATCCCGTGTTATTGCTTTACGTCCCTTAGTTGTCATACCAACAAAAACAATGCTTCCATATAAAACGTTGGTAACCAGCTCTTTGACGGGCTACACATTGAAGGCCAGTCAGCATACAGTTATGTTCGATTTAAAAGGACTGACTGCCTTCAAGGGTTTTCAATAACGCTGTTTCAGCTTCGATGTTAAACAGCACCAAATGAGACGGAAAGATGAACATAGACAGTAATTTATGAGGACGGCCACCTTCTCTGTTAAAAGGCACTCTCCTGACATTCTGCTGGTGAGATGAAGCAAAATACCAAACACTCAGAATAAACTTTAACCTGGACAAGAGTCGAATCACGTCTCACGAATACAACGTGAAAACACATCAAGAATATAGGATGTTCCGAATGTAGCTTTCCTACTTCAAAACGCAATATCAATAACATCGCTGAAGCTAAAATTCAGGCACCGTTAAGATGTAAGTTTTCTGACCCTCCCAGTAACTTTCAAATGCTCTGAGTCAAGGAGTTAGTTACACAGACCACTAATTATAACTAGCCACTTGCAGCAATGTACTTCACCCAGCCCATCTTTAAACTGTCCGACTTTCATGGCACTAGAAGAAGGCTCATCTACTTCACAAGAGGCCGCCACTGGAACCTATCCTAAGCCAGCTAAAAGCAGGCCACAATCCTCCCACGCTGTTTTATATCAGTGTTAATAATGTTCTTTCACCTATGTCTTAGGCCTGTCATATGGTCTTCGAATGTTTCTATTCCAATTTTGCATCCATCCTTTACTTTAAAACGCTTTAAAAGTTATTTACAATCCAAAAGTTCTGTAATTTTTTAACGGTAACCAGTAACCTCGCCAGTTTAATTTAGTTGAGTTCAGATAACTTAGTCCACCCTTCCTCACGCGAGTCACCATAAGACGTCACAGTATGAAGACTACCCGCATCCTCGCTGTTGGTGCGTCCTTGTTTGAATATCCCCGCCAACATCAGAATTGCGATACGCGGCATTAAGACATTTTGGCGAAAAACGGTATTGGGGGAATCAGAAACACGAGTAGTATGATAATTAATACGTATAATTCACGATTAATGAACATGAAAACATAATGTTCATGTCTATTAGAATGACGTCGGCGTTCGTGGCTGAAAGTTGTGAGGGTAATTGAAGGGCGTAGAAAAAGGCAGACGAATTTGTGAAGAAGCTAACATTCAACAGGTCTGCCTTTTCTGCGCGTCCTTACACTAACTTACATTTACTAAAAGTCGACACCAACAATCAGTTCTAAACAACGTGCAAATTACAGTGCAAGCACACCACATCAGGCGGGACAGTTAATACGACGGGGGGGGGGGGGGGGGGCAGATGAGGGCTGGTGTGTATTAGTGCGCAGCTCTGATACACAGTCGCAGACCTACACCGACAGGACAGCCATTGTTCCGCGAATAAGCAAACGCGCGACCTAGCTTCATACATCGCATCTGTCACTTCGGAGCGTCAATGTTGTCGGCAGAAAGACGAACTGCATCTCTCAAACGTTTCATTGCCTTTGTAACTCCGAATTCACTCCAGTTTCTAAACAAACATGCATTTGCTGTTCTGTAATTAACAATTCGCACAAGTAGTGACATTTTCATATATGTTTCTAAAACCTGAAGCAAAGTATCTGCATTCTTACACAAAACGCAGTCACGGTTTTTGAGACGAAAAAATGACTACTATTAACTGCACTCTGAGTTGTCATATTCGGTGAAAAATGGAACATGATGAGCACAACAGGAGTTCCTAGGAACAGACAGACAGACACGTTACGCTTTGTTGCTTACGAAGGTTTGCTCCACAGTCTCAGTTGACTTCTCACACAGTTTCATCCCGTTGCAAATATACCTTCTTGCACTCACTGGCATCACAAATGTAACGTCGTGTACAATAAACTTCAGAACACAAGCCCGCTGTTCCCACACTTTCATCGATACGGCCAAGCAAGGGGCCTCAAGCGGTGTCACTTCTAACGTGGATTCGGAAAGTAACGGAATCGAACCTCGGCCGAGCCACCGAACATCTGGCTGGAGTTATTCGTGTGTTTGCTCCTACCCACCACGTCAAATTGACCAGAACCGCGCCCTTCTACAATTCTGACGATGCTACAAATTATAGTCTGGGACACTGCCAACGTTCTTAACTACAGCGTAACATATATACATCGCGGTGCAATTGACAGGATATGCAGAACAAAGGCTAAGTAAATCCACGGTGCAATATTTAAAGCTACTCAACCGCCCTAGTTTACCGATTTTATAAAATCCAAATGTTGATTCACGCTTCCAACTGAAGTGGACCACATCTTCAGCCAGCTGAATCAGGCAGACACAGTCGTACTATTTTCTGTAAAATAATTTTGCTATTATCTTAAAGGGATTTTGATAAATTTGGTAATCAGACTTTCGACTAAGAGCTGCTCAATGAAATTAATTTCGGTGGATATGAATACATCATAACCTTCTAACTGTATTCTACCGCGTGCCTCTGAAACAGCTCACTGTATACTGCGGCACATAAAGTATAATGCCTCGTTTAACGGAGCAGTTCTAAGTTCTTTTCAACGTAATTACTTTTCCAAAAGCAGGGTTGTATCTGCAACACACTAAAATAAGAGATAACGATGTATAACGAATAACAAATAAAGGACTGAAAAAATGCACATGGACATAAAGCTTTCTACCCTTCTGACATTCAGCAACATTACTACCTTGCACGAGTCATTTCTGTTACTGTACTGGCTTTAAAGAATACACTCGAACTCGGCTACAACATCATGAAAGGGTCTTAATATGTTGTGTCGTTTTAAACTAGTGTTGGTGTAACCGAGGAGTATAATGTTATGGTTAACAGTAAGGAATTAATTGGTACCACAGAACATGAGACGTTATATACGTGGTGTCGTTTAAACCGATGTCGTTATAACAGGGTTCCACTGCATTTAGATTCCAGAAGCGCAACCCCTGACGTTAGTGCAGTCATAGCCTTAATAAGTTTATCACTGCGACAGCATCACGTGTTAGCATCGTTTTGTTGGATGCGATAAGACGGGCTCGGGAAGTGTACAGTGAGGCGCAAACTGACGGTTACAGAGATGCACAAATTCATTTCGGACGTCAAGTGTGTCGTGCGTCACGCTACTGTGTCAGCATTACGGCGTGCCAATATCGTAAGAATAACGTCGCCGTCCTTACAGCCACGTCATGGCAACGGCATGTTAGTCTGGATCGCACCGTAACGCAACACGGACTGTTATTCTTTGTTTGTGGCCTGCCACGTGTTGTGAAGGAAATACCAGGCGCTGCAGGTGAGCTGTCCCCAAAGAGTGACAGAATGGACACAGAGCGCAGGAAAACGTTCACCTGTTTTCTGACATCAGACATAGCTGAGCTGCTGTCCGAGGTAAATTTAACATGCATAACGCTCAGAACGTTCACTGTATCATCTTCATGTGATATTATTATTATTATTATTATTATTTCACTAAAATTTTTTAGTTCGTTCTCACAGTGCAGTAACCCCTCGACAAATGTGGTTTTGACTACACATTATGGATAACAATTAAATATAGGGGAAAACTGCCGAACGCTGAAATTTTGAAATATGTAGCCGCGGACAGACGCTGGCCGTTTACTCAACTGCTGGAGCAGATGGCAGCATCAGTTACCCAAAATACTCAATGTCCAAAAGTCTATATAGTACATTAAGACAGGCCGTGGGGGGGGGGGGGGCCACAAGCGCCCACGTAACCCTGCTTTTCGACAGAAGTTTGCGTAACAACCTTTGGCCTAACACACCGTGATCACGCCACCTAACCACACCTCTCCCTCCCCCGCTGGGTCACTATCCTTGCCTATTCAATATACTCTCCCCAGCATTAAGAAAACACCGAATACCCCAGGTACGGACCCCGACAGCTCAGTCGGTACAGCGACTGAGCTGTCCGGGTTGGACGGTCCGCGGAGTGAATCGCGGTAGGGGCGACATTTTCCGCATCCGTCCTGACCGGCCCTGGGGTCAAGCCAGCCACCTCTACAGTGGATACCAGGTCTTCCTGGTGGTAATGCGGCCGGGGCGTGGGGCGTAGCGTTGACCACCCACTCCCATCTAGTGCCGCCGATAAAGAAAGAGTAGAGCTATACCTCTACTCTCCCTCTGTGCCTGCTTTCATGGCAGGTTATACAGTGAAACTGAATACCGTGGGTTTTATGACGTGATCATTAATTTGCTATTAAACGACGCTATTTCAACTGCACGGTGTACACAGCGTTAAATAAGGTAAGATGATTATGGTTGCTGAAGAGATAAGTTTGAAAGGTGGTATCACAATTTACTTCAAGTTTATCCCAACACCTGCGAGATTTGAGGCGTCTTCAGCGTCGACGTTAACGATTCGAAGACGTTACAGTGTGTGGCTGAAGGCGGTACGCTCCGTCGAAAACGTCGGCATATGGAAAATTACCCCCTACACGGCGTGGCGTTCCAGACGACCAGAATCATCATCCAAGCACCGTCTGGACAGACCAAAGAAAAACATGATAGTACTGAAACTGGGTAGCACACAATCCAGTCGAGAATCGAAAGGGTGCCCGCCTCCCCCCCCCCCCCCCCGCCCGAACACAAGTCGACACCGCTACCAGTACATCGGCCTGCTTGGCTTTCTGTCTTACAATGGTGTAACATGCACAAAGTCGCACTGTTCGTTTCTGTTTCCCCACAAGCAACAGCAATGTGAATGCCTTCCTTTTATAACAAAAATTCAGGAAGCATTTCATAAATCGATTTCTGCTGAATGTTTTACATTCATTTAATGCTATGCACGTGAAGGGAAACTTGCCCTGTGTACGCCACGAACGTATACGGCGAGTGGAAGTACAGCGCCATGCGCTCTTATCTTCGGCACTAGATAACGACTGGTACGCTTGACGCTCTAGCCGTCTCACTTTAACAGAAATAACCCTTTGTACCTATCAAATGGGGGCTTGGTCAGCCGTAGAGCAGGTCTGGACGGTTTGGAGCAGGCAGCATATCTTGCCCTCCACCGGGAATCGGACCATTACTCCTCGACTATGCAGTCCATTGCCTGTTGTAGACTACTGTAGACTATTCCTGTTTCACATACTGGAATTGAACTAACAGCTTTACAACTGTTGTCACACGGAATCATATTAACCTTTTAAAGCCTAGCGGTAACTTTACGTACCACCAAGTTTAACATTAAAAAATTCTACGTGGTGCCCACATTGCGTTTATGTGTTTTGTACGGATTTCAGAACAAACAGCAACTTTTGCCTTATAAAACATTAAGAGACTGGTTTTTATAACCGAAGTGGAGAGTGTTTACAGTGCGGTACGGACTGAGCCCTTATATAAAGCAGATACGCTTCGTCTTTAAAGGGTTAAGGACGTTTGCCAATCAAGCACTGCCCGAAAGCTCGTATACAGACGTGCAGTTGTCATTTATAACGGTTTCAGAATGCGACTGTGCACTGGCAGAGCGCTCATCGCGTGAGGGTGTTGCTTGGGCTGCACGTGCAATTCCTGAAACACCCGCTGTACGTTGGAACCACGCTGCCATGGGATCAAGCAGTCTATTCTAATCCCTTGCTGCACTGATGTGAGGAAGACACACGTATATAGACACATGGTGCCGGATTGCTCAGTATTAAGCAAGCGGGTGACGTCAGGAAAACGGACCGATAGCGCGTACACTTCGGCCACTGTTCGACGGCGACGAGAATCGCAAACGCGTCTACTGTAGGATTTACGTCATCTAACCACAGCATGGCTGTGTTGTTACCTTTTTTACACGTTTCTTGATACACCAATTTCTATTTCTGTGTTGCAGCACAAATATCAAAACAGAGAAACTGTGCAAGAGAAACAACGTCCCTCGCCAAAATCAATTTCAGGGTTGGCTATTCCCTTATTTTGTTACTTTCCTGCCCTGACCTGCACTGCCGCTTCTTATCATGGGACGTACAGACACGAACAGCAGCCACCTGAACCAAATACACTCACCCTAAGGATAGAAGCAGCACGTTCCTCCGAAACGTAAGAATAGTTTTACTATCGTGCATGGTGTAACAACCCATAATACCACCGTTTAAGTTCCATCAGGAAAATGAGAGGCTCTGCGCTGCACTGACTTAGCTCCTCATTCGAGATATGTTTAAAATTTTTGGTCTTCAAGACAGTTAAATATCATTCGCAGGAGAACCATTGTCGCCCTTAACAACGACCATTATAACCGTGTGTCTGGATTCAGTAAATATAAGTTGTGTTTCGTATTCGGCAGACCCGAAGTTTGACTGTCGTAAAACATCATAACCTCGACATTTACAATAGCTTCACGAAGAGCAGGACGTAACCACAGATAAAAAAACGAAACAGCGAATATAAAACGGTCTTAGAATGGCTGCAGAATTAATTTAACGGGGCTTTGTCAATTATAATTGACAAGCCATGATAACAAAACAAGCCATGTTTATAAAAACATGGCTTATCTTTGAAGAGCTTGTAATACGTTGATCAATGGAACCAATATGGAGAGTTAGTGGAGTACCTCGAGAAGTCTGCACCGAAAGAGACTGATATCGACCGGGGGTCCTTTAAATCAGCACAGCTCAAGCACTAGATTTCAGCAAAGGTAAATGTTATATCTGTCTTCTAACATCATGCTACGGAGGCCTGGAGGTCAACATTCAAGCTTTTAAGAGCTCGGGACCTCATGAAAGTAGACTATGTGCACCGACAGATTTTCCTCCTGATAAAAAGCACAACGCAGGCAGTGTCCAATAAACACGCGACTGAATGCGCCCCAGAGTCGTAATGAATGTCACGGGGACGATAAAAACAAACAAACAAGTCCCTTCCTGTAAACGAATCACGATTGTCCTGTTCGCTATTTTGATGAGGGCTGTACGGCCTGTAAATGTCGAAGGGTGCTGTCAAGTAGATATGAATGTCGATACTGCATACTGCAAAGCAAACAGCGTGGTCATAACAGTGCATATTTCAGGATGGTGACAAGTACACTGACAGCAACTTCTGCAGATTCGTTCAGCCTCCGCTACTGAACTTACAGCGGTAATGCCACAAATATTTGTAACTACAATCGAGAACTTCAGGTTCTACAGCGCAAATAACGAAACCAGCCACTCTCATTCAATTCCAATCCTCACAATCCATTTTCATCCCATCCTTCCACCTTCTCGAGCTTCCATACAACCGCTTTCCAAAGGTTTATTTCCGCGAAATAACATATGCTTTCCTGTCTTTCCCATCCTGGCCAAATGCACCGAGTATCAGGTGTGCCTTTACTCCTTACATTAACAAAAGTATGTGGTCTGCGTAAACCACCCACCAAGATCGTCGACATTTCATTCCTAAACTGCTCTCGCCATTCTTACTTCGGTCGCACCGATTCTATCGTACCTGATCAAATTACCAAACTCCCCTCAACACGCGGTAGTTACGGCACTTGTGGCGTAGGAGTTAAGGTCGTTTTTATACTGAGCTGTGGAAGAAAACTGTCGCATCTTACTTCAGCCGCGTCTGCAATAACTTGCAAAAACCTACTATTAGCCTCGTCATGAAGTAGCGCGACTTCACGTGACGGATTTTCGTGAAATTTCGTAGTTGGAATTTCTAATACAATTTGCCTGATATTCCAATTTGGTTGAATATCGAACAAAAATAATGGACAGTTTGCGTGAAGACCTGAGTTAATTTAAGATACCTCGCCATTACTGGTCTGTGGCTGATACACACGGTGTCATGATTAACTATAAGCACATTAACCTAACACGCGGCTTTAGTTATTCAACAACTGACAAATTCTTAAGCTATTTAACAACACCGTGCAGCTGAAGAGGTTATAATCAAGCGTTGAATTGTACGGGAAGTTATGATGAATGGTGAGAAAATAACAATATAGCAAGATGTGTTGGTTGATTAACATATGCACATGAAGGCAGAGCAGACTGATAGGAAAATGTTATCGGGCAGCCCGTAGCTCGGCCGAGATTCTGACGTGGAGCCCATCATATAAAATTCCGAATGTTACCTTGCACTTCTACAACATTACACTCTAATACTACCATCCACTCCTCGCTCACTACATTCCCTTGTTCACCTAACTTTCCGCAAACCTTCCTGCTTCCTGTAAGACCCTCGAGAACACTGCAGAAGCCCATTTGGAAGTAAGCTACAATAAGATGGCATAAAGATATGACGGACAGACCAGGATGGAACTGTGAAAGCAGACGGCGGACATTACATACCAGAAAAGATTACGTGAAGTTAATGGTCTCCATAAAATCACTTTGTTCCTCATCTTCTGACAAGTTGTTCCGTTGCTAAATAAGATTTAAGGTTATGTGCCCAACACTTCTACAGACTTGATAAATAATGGTAGACAGTGTTACTGAATAAAATCCTAGCCTGTCCAGTAGGCTACATAACCCTAAAACGCTTTAAATGAACAGTCCACACTAACTTACACAGAGGATAATCAATATCAGACTTATCATACGAGATCTGAGGGTCTCGGCGGTATTTCTGAAAAGTAAAGCCTTCATAACGAGCACGAAATCAGCTTTAACACAGGACCTACTTATTCGGTACATGATAAACGGTAACATTTTTAGAAAGCACTTATAATGCAAATGCACTCACCACTTTGTAATATCTCATCGAGAGTCTGAACTGGCAGAGATGTGGCGGTACGAGTGATGAAGAGCAGCCAAAACGTCACGTCCATCAGGATGCCATGTGCAACAGATGGGACACATCTCGACGTATCCATATTTTACAGTCCACTTTATTTCCAAATATCAGATATCGCGATATCTCGAAGAGAGTATTTCTGTTCCTTTCTTACCTCGCAATCGAACTTTTAAAACTCTCTGTCTACACATATGGACGGAGAATAGAACAGTCAGATCACTTGTTAGACAGCACGCTTCCGCTGTGGTTCAAACAGGTAGCCAGACTGACGCGTGCGCTATCGACTATGACAGTACAGCAACTCCCTCTCCTCCGTAGAACACACGACCTTTATACCACGGATAACAGTTCTTTACGCAGTCTGTTTCAGACCCATCGTCGTAGCTTGTATTACCTTTGCCTTGATCTTACGTAATGCGAGATGCACATATTTCTTGGAAACTCACAAATAAAGCAATGCAGTAACTGACGAGCTGGTTTTCATACACATATCTGTGAAGAAGATGCATCAGAAACTTGCACAGTTACAGAACCTCACTAATAACTGACAATGTTAAAACACGTTTGCTCAGTTTAGCAGGAGTTTCATTCTGAACCCAGCAAAGCGAGTATACGTGTCGGACATGAATAACATTACATACATTTCAGATTACAAAAATAAGTGATGGGAACATACTGTAAACATGAAAGAACATAGTACACCAAAAGGAATTGCGATTATAGTTCATGAGGAGAAGAGAATGTTGGAAGATCTATAAATAGACGGTTTGGCAAAGTCACTGTTTTCATATGAGTGTTGTGAATCTGTAGGTTACAGCACGGCTACATACCTCCATAATCGAATGTGCGCTGCAGATGTGTTGCCAAATGCAGTATTGTTTTAGCTGCGTTCGCAAAATGGCGAAAAGCTACTATTAGCTTCGCCAAGTGGGTCCATCCGTCCGTTCTTCCCTCTGTCTCTTCATCTGTCCGCATGGAACAACTCGGCTCCCACTGGACGGATTTTCATGAAATTTGATATGTGAATATTTTTCGAGAATCTGTCACGAAAATCCAAGTTTTATTAAAATCTGACAAGAATAACGGACACTTTAGATGAAAGCCTATGTACCTTTGTAATAATATCTCGCTGAGTTCTTCTTGGAATGAGAAATGTTTCAGAAAAAGTTGTAGAGAAAATCACAAAACACATTTTAGTTTATTAACTTTGTTCCGAAAATGGTGTCGTTTATGAGATAACGTGGAAAAACATGGTAGAGCCAGAGAGGCCACAGATGGCAATACAATACGGCGCAGAAAAGATGCAAGAATACAGGAGCACACTCATAATATGTAACACTTATTGCTTTTCCACGGCAACAGTGGTTACGCGAACGCGCCTCCACGTTACTTGTATTCGTACATTGCCTGCCTTGTTCGGTTTTCAGTTGGCTGTGGAAGAACCACCAGTGAGCAAGTTCCCATATAGTAAACCGCCGTCAATTAAGAAAATTACACTTTTCTCATTATTTGATTGTGTTGCCATTAACAGCTTTTTTTACATAATGTACATAGGTCGTTCAGACTTAAACGAGAAATTAGTTTCCTTTCGAGCACAAATCACCTTGTATGAATGTGCGCGCGCTGACAAGTTACGACATGTTTAAACTTGCAATCTGGAATAGTTGGCTCCCTCTCCACCTCAGCCATCAGGTGCAATCAGATGGCGGGACAAGAAGTAGCCAGCAGTGTTGCGCAGCGTTTAAATTATCAAATTTCCCATGAAGGAAGGTGCCATTCCTTCTTAAATCTTTACCAGGCTTCAAGCATAATTTGGGGACGAATGTTTGTCACAGCCAAGGGTGCTCCGTTGGCCGAAATCATTTCGAGAAGGACGACACCGTGTTGAAAATGAACCTCACGCTCGGCGACCAGAAACTTCTGTCAATCCAGACAACGTTTTGACAAATGGTGAACTTAGTCGGGCAAGTTGTCAAATAACTGCTCTTGACAACAGAACACAGGGAAAGACGTTCAGTGGCCGTTAACACAACTTTTGCAACAACACGAGAGGGCAGAAGCCAAATTTTTGGACTTAATTGTGACCTCTGATGAGACTCGGGTCCACTACTTCACTCCTGAATCAAATAGAGCAAGTAAGCAGTAGAAACACACCGATTCTCCGCCCCCCAGAAAAGGGAAAACAATTTTTTCAACGGGGATGATCATTGCTACTGTGTTCCAGGATTCAAAGAGTGTCCTTCACCCGGACTTTCTCGCTGGCCAAAAAACCAGCAATGCGCAGTATTATTCAACTCCCCTGAATGAAAAAGCGAAGCCGGCAATAAGCTCCAAGCGAAGAAAAAGGCAGGATTCAGCTTGCTTCCTCCAAGATAACGCTTGTCCTCACACTGCCGCTTGACGATGGCAACTCTACTGAGACTGAAATGGGACGTACTGCCTCATGCAGCGTACAGTTCAGACTTAGCGCCATCTGATTATCATTTGTTTGGACCAATGAAGGCGTTTTTAGGAGGCAAGAGATTCCAGAATAATGGTGAGGTCATTGCAGGTGTGCAACGTTGGATACACGAGCCACCGAAAACCTTCTCTGAAACTGGACTTAAGAACTTTCCAGAAAGTTGGTACAAGTGCATTGCAGTAAACAGGGACTACACTGCAAAGCAGTGTGTAAAACTTTCCCACTGTGTTGCGAATAAATTTTTTAGAACTGAATTCTCGTTTAAAATTGAACGTCCCTTGTACTTTACATTTATATCTGAAGTTACTACATTTGGTCACAACGGTTTCACAACAAGCAAACGCCGCAACGGTATTTTCTTCATTATAATAAGAGTCTTAAATGCAGTCGGCATAAGTAAAAACTGACAAAATTTTATTTCAGTCCTCCTTACCAAGCACTAAAAATACGATCTGTAAAACTAAAAACATCGTGAAACTAACCAAGAATAAAGAGTGCAACCTGCATGAAGTCTGCAGCGTCAGCGTGACAGGCAGCAACACGAAGTACCGTCGGCAAGAGGTGTGCACTGTCACTCTGTCTGCGCCGTCTATTACGTCGCGTTATTTCCTTTCGCAACCAAAACAGAGCTAAAGGCAAAGCTGCCCCTGCATCTAAGTACTTCAAGAAGACGCTCTGCCTGGAGGAAGCACGAATTGAAAACTCCAAACATTTTGAACCTCATCAACAGCTGCGGATAAGTACCTAGCTTCTCGCTCGGCCGCGTTGGCCCCTGGTGAAAAGCCCCCCTCCCGATTCCCTTTACACGGGAAATTGAGTGGCCCCTGAGCATGGTAGCAAGGATCAGTCGAACATAGCCGTGCGTCTAGATGGAATCGGATAACGCCCGTCCTGCCAGCAGCCACTCACAATAAAATACTGCTACCATATGACTTAGAAAGAAGTGCGCAGAATTGGGGTGGGGGCGGGGGGGGCAGAGTGTTAATATGAGCCAAAGTAACTCGGCATCAGCTGTAAAACGTGGAAGGGCTGGGGCTAAATTTTAATAATTTGAAGCGGGGGGATTGGGATGTCAACAGTGGCGGGGTAAAATAAAATAAATTCGGAAGTCTTAAGAATATTAGTATACAGTTCGCATGCTTTCGCGTAAAACGGTACTGCGTTCAGTGAGACTCATATCTACGCACCCACAGTAAACAGAATTTTAAGTCACACGCCTTAATAATTTGGTCAGGACTGCTGGCGCAAAATGAAGTTGGATGTTAAAATCATAAAATTATCATGTGCAACGTTAGAAGTGTGGCAATAAAGCACTGACGCAGTCGGTAGGACTCGAACCTACGCTCCCAAAGGGAATCTGATTTCGAGTCAGACGCCTTAACCACTCGGCCACG
Source organism: Coptotermes formosanus (assembly GCA_013340265.1). Taxonomy (NCBI): domain Eukaryota; kingdom Metazoa; phylum Arthropoda; class Insecta; order Blattodea; family Rhinotermitidae; genus Coptotermes; species Coptotermes formosanus. Next base: position 2,213,128 of record BLKM01009501.1, on the reverse strand, counting down.
ACTGCTTGCGAAAACTGCGAGTTAATATGACAAGCTGTGCCTGGCACAACTCTTGAAGTCTACTGTCCCACCGCACTGAGTTATTCATAAAAAGTCATGCTCTTAATGGCACGTTTAAGTACTGTAGCCTAAACGTAAAATGTAAGTCGATCGCCAAAACACAAATTTGGCTGACGGATTTGCGCTGTACTTATGGCCAGGTGACTATACGATCGAAAAATAGTGAAACATGTTTTAATTTTAATCCTTGCAATTTGAAATATGTTAGGTAGTGGTTATAATAATAATGATAATAATAATTAGCATTATTAATCGAAAACACTTTTTCACTCAGTCGACAAAGCTTTAGGAAAACAAACTACAACCACAACTACAACTACAACTAGCAACTGGCTACATGTTTCGGCATTTTAATCAAGCCACCATCAGGCTAAAGCAGCATAAGAATGTCAACGAGTAAAAGTAACCTGATATCTCATATCAGTTGGATGACCACATACAACTGATATGAGATGTCAGGTTACTTTTACTCCTTGACATTCTTATAATGGTTTCGCCTGATGATGGCTTTAGTAAAATTCCGAAACATGTAGCAAGGTACTGTAGACAAAAATAACTTGTTCACCAATAAAGTTGTGTTACAGTACGACAAATTTGTGTAAAACATCGTAAAACTCTTGAAAACAGGGGTCCACATATATTCCAAAAATCAAGAAGCCACCTCAAATTTTTCGGCGCACAGAACAGTCACATGCAGCAAGCTCCATACCGAGGATGCAAAAACATTAAGTCACCGCACAAAATTTAGACCTGGCGTCCGATATTTGGGTATCCCCGCTTAAAAAGTCGTCTTTAGTGCTTTATGACTAGTCTCGCGCTTTGCGTCACTGCAAAGTGAGGCGGCGTGATGTGGTGACGAATCGTTCCGGATACGTTAAGAACCAAGGACTCCAGTTTATGTAAGCAGTTCCGCTCGTGTTAATGAGTCCTGCCGCGGCACACCTGTACTTGTACGTTTGGTGATAACCTTGTTACAAGTCTTATCATTCGAAAAACTACTTCATCCTTGTACACCAGGACGGACAAACACGCGGCCCGCTTATGTTTTGGTATTTATAACGTCCTGAATATTTTTTTCGGAACAACGACAAACACTCCTGCGGGCTCTTTAAAACACTTTCGCCTGTCAAAGACTTTTGTTCCCATAACACTCAACCATATGTGTGTGTGTGTGTGTATGTATTCATACGTGCATGCATGCATGCATGCGTGTATGTATGTATGTATGTATGTATGTATGTATGTATGTATGTATGTATGTATGTATGTATGTATGTATGTATGTATGTATGTATGTATGTATGTATGTATGTATGTATGTATGTATGTATGTATGTATGTACGTACGCACGCATGTATGTATGTATGTATGTATGTATATGCAGGTATGTGTATGTGTGTGTATGTATGTATGTATGTATGCATGTATATGTAGGTATGTTTGTATGTACATGTGTATGTATGTATGTAAGCACGTACGTACGTAGGTACGTACGTACGCATAGCTATCAACCCGAAGGTCATTTTGGCCTTCAGTCAGCTCTCTCGTCAGCAAAAAAGCAGAAGAGGCGGAAGTTCAACTATATTGCCAAAGACTGATAAGTTAAATACTTTACCTGTGGTTGCTTCATGTAAAATTACCGTAACACAGAGTTTTGCTCTAAGTTATCCAACATTACTCAACATTTACTCAACATTTAAAAATCACGTCCGTAGTATTTGTGAAGATGTTCACTCTTAGTATTTTCAAGTGATCACAAATTTTATGGCCCCAGAAATTAAAAAAAAAGTGTTACTGAAAGCGTGTTTTATTCGCTTAGTCAATAAGTATTTACGCAACTTTTCGAAGACAGGATCTTAAAAATTCAAAAACGAAAAACGACGAGGGAATTGACCATATATAATTGCCCAACATGTCAAGCTGGAATTGGGATTTGACCCACAACCCGTTCTGATTTTGACAGGTCTGTTGCAGACTCACTGATAAATGCGTAACACAAAGGCTTCTGCCATCTTAGTGTCAAACTTAACTTTGCCCGGTGCAATGAGGCTCTGGAGACCAAGTCATTGCGGCAGAACCATTATATCTGAAATGGTGACAATTCCACTGTGTAATTCATTACATAATAATGACGGCTCAAACACAATGCTACATCTGGTGTGGCAAGATTATGACTCTACCAAATTCAATAAAATTATTTGTGGCGACACAGTCATTACACCAGGTGTCGGGGGTGGTCAGTAAAGAAAAGATACCCATGGGAACGTAACCATTATATGTGGTATGGAGAAAATACCACCACATAATTTGGGAAGCAAGTCATGGTGATAATACCACTAGCTGCACACGACGTGGAGGAAATTAGTGATGGCGGTACAACCACGTGGCCTACATCGGGTATAGAGAAATGTCACTTCCTAACAGCATAGCGAGCCATCGTGACATAATCATTACATCAGGTGTGCAGAAAATTCCACTATCCAGTTAAATCAAACGAGTCATGTTGATATACTCGTAATCATTACATGTGGTATGGAGAAAAAGCCACTACCCAGTTCAATAAAATGAGCCATGGTGATGTAACCATTACATCCATTGTGGAGGAAATGTCACAACCCAATTCAATACGATGGGCCATATTGATATAACTATTACATCCGGTGTGATGGAAATGCCACCACCCAGGACTTCACGTAAAATGCCCGAGATTTTGTCCGATTTTAACAAACGTCGGATTTTCTGAACGGATTTTCGTAGGAGTCCCCAGTATAAATTTCATTAAAATCCGTTCACTGCCAGCCGCGGTGATACACGCGGACAGACAGACAGATAGACATGACGAAGTTAATAGTCGCTTTTCGTTATTTATGCGAACGCGTCTAAACATGAAACATCACAGCACACACAGTTACTAATAGCCAGGTATCATTAATAACAAAGTGTGTACAGTGCTGGTAATAAAGTCTGCACCATATAGTTAGTTAGCAATGGTTCATAAATTAAATTGAGCTTAGGTCTAGTATTAAGAGACGGGAATGCTCTGTCAGTACAGTGGCTGGATACGGCTTAGAATGGCGGGGATTGAATCCCCGAACGGGAGTTTTTTCTTCGCTACCAAGTCCAGACCGGCTTCAGAGCCCACATAGTTTCTCTTCACTGGAACCGACCAAATTTGCTGTGGGGTAAAACTGACGGAGTGTGAATCTGACTACACACATCCAATTAGTGCAGTGGGTATGACCCATAAACACACAAGGAATGTTAATGAAAGACATCAGAAATACTGTTTCCAACGTCGTAAGTTTTCCAAAATTATTGCCGGTTTGACCATCACCAATTTAAACATAGACCTCAAACGTCAAGTTCGGTTCACTTCATGGTATTTTCTCGGCAAATATAATTTTATAACACAACTAGTTCGTAACTACAGCTGGTAGTACAACTCGAAAATTCAGCACCGTTAATACCAATGCCCGCTCCCATTCTCACACCTTACACCATTTACAAATAAAATTCAAAAGCACAAAATACTGCCTACTGCGGCCCTTTTGATACTCACTGTTAGTACTGTTCTGCTAAGATGGTAGAAGTAATCATGAAGTGTCCAGTCAGCCAGTCAAGAACAATGGATGTAAGAATGTAGTGCAATTAGTGTCACTACAAAGTCAATCGTTTTCACAAAACAATGGAGGGAGTTTCCACCGGAAGCTATCCGCTATCCAAGATGTTTACACACACAGAATCTGCAGGTATGATCCCTCGCGGGGGGGGGGGGGGCGGGCCCCCACGTATCTAAATGTTTGGCTTATTGCGGCTTGCCGTACAGCAAACCCGCGACTATTTTAGGAGACTAATACAAACTGCTACGCTACTGATGAAGCAAATACCCTGCCAAAGCCCCAGACGGACAACTCTGAACACAGCAGTAAATACAGACCGTTTAGACAGATACCTAGAATTTTCACGTATAATTTGGCTTACCCCACCTCTGTCCACACGGCTGCCAAATAGCGGAAAACAATCTGTCGCTTGCAGCAAGCATTTTGTTAGTAATTCTTATCATAATTAAATATTTATGGTTTTGCAATTGACTGATACCTAACTGCAAGGTTTTGGGTTCTCACAGCAGTTTTGCTGAAGATTCAAGTCTTCTGGGATGTCACACCGTGTCGACTGGTCAGTATTGGTAACGATGGATATGAGCGCACAGGGGATAGAAGCCCCTCGTAGGCTACAGTCTCCTCATTACCGAGGCTTCGCCAGCACACTCACACACACACACTCGGTAGACCTCCTCTGGACTAATTATCACCCCGCCGCAGAGACCTCTACCTGGCAACACATAACACTCACAAGAGAGAGACACCCATGCCCCCGGTCGGATTCGAACCCACAATCCCAGCAAGCGAGCGGCCGCAGACCCACACGTTAGACCGCGCGGCCACTGGGATCGGTACAGCGCGTTTTTAACCAAGCTACTGCCAGTGTTGTAGTGACGTCATAACTATCGCTCACAACAACAGTGCCTGCACAAACTGGTTCCCGAAACGCTATTGTAAAAACTGGTATTTCTCCCAAGCTTACGTATTGATCTAGAGCATCAATATTGCTCCGAAGAACACTTTACACTCCCGAACTAATGATATTTTGAAACTAAAACGTTTAATCAGGAAATAACGCTGAGATGCTGCCAACTGAAAAGCTTTAAAAGAAATTTATCGGGAACCGATAAAATAAAGGATGATTCTTTGGTTGTGACCCATAAGTCAAAAGACATAAACCTTTGATATATCATATTAGTAATTTTAATCATAAGAGAATATACGCAGGTCTGCTGGGTAATACAAAATTTTAGGCCTGCACATATTTCCCATCGTTCTCAATAATTAATTTTTGAAGACAAAAAGAACAGGACATTCCGTGCAGTTACAATGCCTTTCTTTTAAGTTAACTAGCCAAATGTCTCATCCACAAAACTTCTCAGTGAATTCTGATTAAATTTAGTGTTGGGAGTTTAAATTAAAATGAGTAAACCTAATTATTTGCCCGGACGTTTTATACTGAGACAAAAGTCTGCATCGAATCTTAGAAGGCCTGTTTGGCTGCTGTACCAATTTGACGTTTACTGACTTCCACGAAAAGAGAAATATCGAAAACGTGAGTATAAAGAATTACAGAATAGCCCTACATGTTACAAACAGTAAACATTGCAGAAAATACGTGCGACGTAATAAATAAAAACTTAATGGATATGTAGAAAATCTATGTCTAATTAGTCTAAACACAGCATTGCTTGTAGTCGGGATGTCAGGACGTCTGTCGGCTTATCTTTCATTTCTGTGGGAAGCAAACGTAAGTCTCAGTTACGTGAGACGGCGGCAACACTTGGCAGCAATAAATGACATTCAAGTGCACGCTTTAGTTGGTATTACTGCGTCTAACATTGATAAAAAAAACTTAACGTCTCGATCACATATAAAGCTCCTTGCTTTATCAAGATATCTTTATGCTACTTGCAGGAGGCTGTGTTCAATGTTGCAAATGTTTAGTGTGCGTTTAGAGAAGGAATGAAAATAAACTCTCACCAAACACTGTGTGAACAGAACAACGGTGCTTCACGAAGGAAGGTACCTTGAGAATTTTGTCGTTACTGTTATTCTACGACGCTGTGAAACTGTAGCTGGAGACGGGAGTTCTCAGGATTTTGCATTGAATTTTAATACGTATACCACTGGTCACGCATTGCGCAGCATATTCATTGCACACAATCTGGCATTTCGAATACTCTCTCCGGCTACAACTGTCGGGCGCCATCTGCATACCAAAGTGGCAGACGACGCTTCACGTAAGTGGCTCTTGTATTTGTAATTCATTGCGACCCAACAAGTTTAAAAACTGTGCGCAGTAGCAGAGACACGCCTCACAAAACTCGCCAGACAGCTGATTGTTCAACACGCAGAGTTTACAAGGACAGAGTACGGCAAAAGGATTTCCGGACACTTTTCCTGCATCACTGATTTTGATTTATGGCGTTGTTTTGCAGAACGTTCCATCTGCTGTTGCGCAGGGCCGGTCAGCGCTCTGAGATTCTCCGTGTTTAAAATAAACACAACGCCATAAAGACGCATGAAGGATTGTGGGTGTAGCTCTACACACTCATAGCTCAGCACTAGGTGGATGTGAGTGGCCAGCTTCAGGCTGCGGCCGCTTTACACAAAGGGAAAGAGTCCCTGGTGCCCTTTCGATAGGAGGCTGGGTGGAACGCACATCCAATGTGAATGGCGAACCAAACACTCTCTGCTTCCACCAGGAATCTCGTTCTGCCAGGTCAGGGTAACAGCAAGTCGGACGAATTACGAAATAAAATCAACCGCTTGTTTTCGGATATCCTCCTATGCGAATCAAAATTCATGTTTATAGGTCCTTTGCACAAACTGCAAAATGTAAAGGAATGTAGAGTACGTAATATGTATTTTAAGGTCCGCCCATCCGTCCACACGTAGCAGAAACCTTGTAGTGAACTTAGACTCAATTTTATATTACGAGCTAAACACTAAAGATTGTTGGGAAAATTCAGTTGTGGCTCCTATGTATTCAACACATTCCCTCATTTATATGTAGGCCTAACTCAAATCAGACTTTACAACTTCCTCAAAAACAACTTATGCTTATAACAAAAAAGATTTGGTATATGATCGAAAATACAGATTCAAGTAGGATCTACAGATTTAATTTTTTTAACTCTCCTCTGATACAGTAAACATTTAACGAAATACAAGAAACCTTTAGCGTCGGTGTCGGTGACAGCTGTAGCGCGATTGCTACTGCCAAAAATGGAAAACAAGATCAGTGAAGTACGAAAAATGCGAAGGACGCATCTGAAAAAAATATGTATTCCCTTTCCAACGTTGTTTGGTGTGTTAATAATAAAGGAGAAATACTGCAGCTAGTCATGTGGAATGTAGTACGGTAATGACTTGGTTTATACATACATCGACAAGTACAATAAACTCTTGTACGAGCTACAATATAAACAACACTGTGAGTACACGGATTTTTGAGGCATCATTTGGAAATGCTCCTCTACTGCACAAACATAGAAGCAGAAATGTGGCATCTGATATGCGTGTAAGTTCTAGCGTTAACACTGTGCTGCAAGCAGACGTCTAGCTTTGCAGACACGGTTCCATGTTTCGGCAGCAGCACGTCGGGTCACTACTCACAAACTGTGGCAGTTCGTCCTCGCTGCGTGGCTTCATCACCACGTGGGTCAGGGGTCGGTAACGGGCAGTCCTCGGTCCCATTTCGCGCGGATTACGGACGCCTGATATAACATGAGAACCGAAAAATGGAAAGATTAATAAACAATACAGAAACCAAAGCAGTACACTACCACTCGCTAAAGGTTGGGTTCAGAAAATGGAAGTTCCACGTTCTTTCTGGCTAAGTCCCAAATGTTCCAAGAACTCTGAAGACGGGAGCAGGCCTTCGTTCACCGGTGTTCTGTGTATGTATGTATGTAAATACGCCGTGAATGCACTGCGTCAGATTAACGTCGTAACAAGAAACTGAAGCACAGCTTCGAAGAAACGGAAAGTTGGTGACGAAGGCAGAATTCTTAATGCTGACTGCAGCAGCAAATACTTCATATCACTGGAAGTGCAGGTTACGCGGTTTGTCTTATCTGTTAGACATGCATTTCTGTAATAAAATAATACAATATTTGGCGTCATTACGAGGTCATTACGGCAGCGGAGTACAATGAATCTGTCAGCAAGTTACAAACATGAGCTGTGGTGTCTCACCGCATTATTCCTCACGACGTACCGCGCCGCGGAAATTTTATTTTGCTGATGAAAGAAGTTACGGACACGTCAGTTTTAACAGTGGACTACCTGTGTAGTAAGGGTTTGAACCAACGTCATTCGCAGCGCTTTTAGAAGAAGTCGGATCAGAATATGACGATGACGTGTAGTCGCCGGAGATAAGCTAGCTGAGGTGAGGCCCAGTTGCTTTTATTTGCGAACTGAATTAACCACTATCATGACGGAATGAGGCAAAACTGCATCACAGTTATCTGACGAGAAATGGGTTATGGTTATCACATTTATTGTGGACAAAATTGCTTATCTGAATTAACTAAACACAAAACTTAAATAAAAATAAATTACTTTGTGACATGTTTTCTGACATGAGTGCCTCGCTCCAAAACGAATTTTCTTCAAGGCACGGAGGCTTCTACAAAACAACACATGAAAACAGTATGTTCCAAAATCATTTTGCCATTGGCACTAACCAGCTTCTAGTGCGGACTAAACAACATTGAACTTAATTACAAAACAGTGTCACTCTGAAAGATACTTTTACCCAGGACAGCAGTCATAAGGAACAGCTTTTGCGAAGAAAATGGTAGCAGCATTAGCTGCACGTACATGTGAGAAAAAAGTGCGCTTTTTCGAAATCACGAAAAAGAACATTTTGTTGCCGGCTTACTGCGGAACAACTGCATGCTACAGCAAGCATTTCTTTTCCAAGTGTCAAAGCACAAGCTCACAAATTAGACAGGAACATCCAGTTTCTGACATCCCAGTAACGAGTGTGACGAAAGAGTGTAACAACTTCGCAGACATTTTTCTGTAACAATGCAGTATGTTTGAAATAAATGTGTAAATTTTTAAATCTGTGAAGCAAGTGCGACAGTGTGTGTACGGTATATCCTCGTCATCTACCATTTCCTTCTCAGCAAGCTCTTCAATGTATCAGACACAATGGGCCAGCGTTGTGGAGTTGGAAGTCGAATGAGTCTTGCCACAGCCAAGACGTTGCCGACTGCTGCTGTGAGGTGTTACTACGGAAACACACAGACCTCTACTTACATGAGTGGCTTCGGTAGTTGATTTGTTAACGAGTTAAAATCCACTGAATTCCATTGCTTGCAAGCATCCATCAACACACTGAACAACAAAATCAAACGCAAAATTTCGATGTGTTCTGAGAAGAACTTGAGACACATTAGTGATCCACTTCTCTTTATACCTTCGTCAGATATTGACTGCGCTAAAATTGTTGGATATAAAGTCAAAGATATCCCTCGTCATTCTTGTACACCCAATTTGTACAACATAAAATGGGCTTATTTCATACAAAATTTGTAACAATGTTCGTGAGTGGTCTTCAGAATCTCTCATGCGTCATCACGGCGTGCTGTGCAATTAATCACAAGGACAACTTTATCTTTGTTACCTTCAAACTATCTATTGGGTCGTTTCTCTGTCGAATTCGGTAGTATTTTACTATAAATACAGCGTCATTAAATACAGTGACGCAAATGACAATTTGAATGCAGTATAGCCAAGGTTTCCCGGCACCTGCACTGCGCGTTCCGCATTTCGTGTAGCAGCCAGGCAGTAGTTACACAAGGTGATGCAACAGATGAAAACTGTAGCCTTCAACTGTTTACTTCCCAGTCCGTGCATCAACATGGGATGTCTCTTGTGTTGCACAGAGGGCAGCTTTATTCCGAAGCGCTTTGAAACGGAGAACACATATTGCCTAGGAAGTAAAGGCAAAGGTAAAGGTAAAGGTGTCCTGTGCTGAACTAAGCTTCACACCATTTAAACCTTCGGGGGAGCAGAGGTTTAGCTCCACGCATTCTTAAGTTAAGCACTCTAGCTTCACGCAGGCCATGAAATGTCTAACGCAATCACTGGCGTCTCACCACGGACGACCGGGTTCTATTCTGGGCCAGTCCATGTGGGATTGGTGGAAGACAAACTAGCACTGCGACAAGTGCGTCTCTCAGTACCTCGGTTTTTCCCGGGTAGTATCAGGTCCGCGCCCATTCTTTCGTCAACGGCGCTATACTACATAACCTCAACAACTTACAACGTAATTAAACACGCACACACACTTGAAGGAAATTAAGGCGACTATTTTGCCGTAGTGACAAAGGTCAGTTATCCCCAGTATCTCCACCAGAAATTAGAAGTACAGCGCCTAAACAGTACAAATTAAACGTACACAACACCTGAACAGCAAATACTTGAATGTAAAGAAAAACTTGTCATTGATACTAAGTCGGGACAGTGCAGTCACTAACGTGTGGCGGACGAGTAGACTTCGATTCCCGGTAGGGGCAAGACCTTCTTCTCTTCTATATCACGTATAGCCCGACTCTGAATCCACCCACCCCCTATGAACTTGTACCGGGGATTCTTTCCCCGGAGTACATTATCTTTTAGACAAAACGTTTAATAAAAAAAAATTGACTTTCAATGCCGTGTCATGGCTCAGGCAGTTAGTTGCCGGTCATGTAGGATTGTATGACTGGTGATGGATAAAGTGGCACTGGGGCCAGATTTCACTATACTTCGGTTTGCCCTTTCAGTATCATTCCACCGGAACCAGATGCTCATTCATGTCACCGACGCTCTACAATCTCAGCAACTGACAGCTTCATTAAGTAACACTTAAGACAATTTTAAAATGTAAAGATGGTAGGTTCCTTAAACACAGCCTGACAATAAGTTCTGCAAGAATACCAGATGACAAAGTAACCTTAACCTACTTAAATACCATCCCTGCATTTTTCACTAGCAAGGTCAGTGTACGACTTCGAAGTCAAATTGGACGACTGAAATACCATCCAGTGCTGAATATGAAACATTACATTACGTAGTTAAGACGTTTAAATTCTACAGGCGACACAAATGTGTACTGTTTTAGCTGAAACTGATTAGTAAAAATGTTATTCTCACGCGCGTTCCCAGAATCGCGAGAAGTACCTGTCCGTCCGCCTGTCCGTCTGCATTGGCGCGGCACCCACTGGATGGGCTTCCGTGACATCTGATATTGGAAACTTCTACGAAAACCTGTCGAAAAACTACAAATTTGGTTACAAGCGCACAATATTTACATGAAAACCTAAAAGTTTTATTGTGGCCGGCGACATTAATTGGCCATGAACGTATTTCTGTACGCCACTCAACAGCGTGACATTGTTCACAGCGACAACAATACACACACCACACAACGCTGCGCTTGCATCGCAATACTGGTTACGCCACCTCGCCACAATGTTACGTTATACGGACACTGCACATCTTATTGTACAAAAAGAAACAAAACGTATGCAACAAAATATCGTCAGGAGTGTGAACTATGCCATCTGTGGGCTAATTGAAAGAGAGCACAACGATTCCAAACCTCCCGACCGTCGCCACTACCATCTTTCGACACTCCTTCCAACTATTTCTCACGAGGGCGTGATCCTACTTTTATTAATCTGTGGGCTGTGGGGTCCGTGGTGCCATGCGCAGATGAGCTGTGTCCATGTGACTGCATCAGAGACGAACGAAAAGGTGGAGAAGATGGCAGCGGGAGATACGTCATAGTTACGGACCCATAAGAATGATGTATTGCGTGTGCAGTCATGGGTTAACTATTTCACTGGTTCCTGTGCTTGCGTTGGAAATATGTATTTAATTTACCTCTGTTGTAAAGTCTTAATTTACTTGTGATTCATAACGAGGCGTACTTTATGCCGGCATATTGTCCAGTACACATCGCTGTGCCCACTATAAATTAAATTTGAATTTCATCTCTGCTTGCAAATGACGTGTTATGTTCTTCAGTTCGTCGGATGTAGATATGTCCAGAAAGCATTGGCGCACCCAACGGGTAATGGCCCCCCCCCCCCCAAACGAAATTAAAAAACACAGATTTTGCAGACAATTATATGAATGGTTTTACGTGATTAATGCTTCAACTTAGATCAGCCACTGAAATCAGATGATGACTAGTAGATTGAAAAATTAATAAAAACTTACGGGTTGTGTAGATTATTTTCTTTTTCAGTTTTTTAATTTTCCCTGTAGCCTAACTAGATGTTGGCTCAGTGTTTGTGACATGCTTTTCGTAACACAGTTTTTAAAATCAGACAAAAATTATATACGCCTATAGCCTCAGGGTCAGCCCCCGCCCCGAAAGGAAAATTCTGGTGCGCCTATGCCACAAAGTCAACGCTTATTTTAGGTAAATTAGTATGGATTTCGTCATATCCATATGTATTTTTAACCTTCAGGGGTTTAATAATGTTCCCAGTTTCATGTCTTGTAGATCTGAATTTTGTGCTTTGAGAGCGTTTGGTAAAAGCATTATACAAATATTATATTGGAGTACCCCTGATTATTATCATCCTCCCTATTACCACTATAATAATAATAATAATAATAATAATAATAATAATAATAATAATCTCCTTTATGCAGGGTATTCACACTTATATACCTGAAACAAACCATGTTTCTAGGGTATACAGTGTCACAGCTATTCTGCGCGTACTGTTAATGGTGCATATAACACTGTCTTCAATATTGAACTCTTTTGTGCTTCTACATTAGCACTTTCCGCAGTATGTACACTGTGCCCAATATAGCTGTTTTCTGTAGTTCCTTGATATCATACTTTCCTGGTATGCTGCTCAAATATTTTCTGAAGGATTTTGAAATGGTTCCAGTTGCTGCTATTATAACTGGCATCACCTGTGTTTTTACATTCCACATGTGCTGTATTTCTATTATAAGGTCTTTATATTTTAGAATCTTCTCGGCTTCCTTCTTTATCACATTTCTGTCTCCTGGGACTGCTACGTCAATTAGCATACGTGTTCCTCTTTCATTATCCCGGATTATGATGTCTGGTTTATTGTTGGGGATGGTTCTGTTGGTTTGCACTTGTTGATTCAATAATATGGTTGGTTACCTTACCCACTTTACTTGTTTCTACTGATTTTGGTACATGTTCATACCAGAGTTCACTGTCTAATTTTATCCCTAGTTCCTTACATATGTTGAAGTGTAATGGAGCACACACTCTATCATGTGACTTGATGTATTGTTCTTTTGCCAATATTGGGCATGCTGACTTAATGTGGTCTACTGTCTCCTCCAATTGGTGACATAATCTGCATTTACTATCTGTTTCTGTGTGCAATATTGTTGCATGGTATTTTGTTTGTAGTGCTTGGTCTTGTGCTGCCACTATTTCACTTTTTGTTTCTGCTTTCAGGTCTCCCTTTGACAGCCGAAGGAGCATGTCTTCCTCGCTAATGAGATGTTTATCTATGCTTCTAACGTACTGGCCATGCATTACTTTGTTTTCCCATTTTTCCTTTAAGGACTCTTCCAATCTTACCTTTGTGTTTTGTATTCCACCTCGTTTCATGTCATTGTTCTCGTTTGATAGACTTAATTCATCTATGATCTTTGCTGCTGCTCTAACTGTTGAATTCATATTTGGTTGATTGCTGTTGTGGCTTATGATATTTACAAATTGGTCTTCTTTATACTTTTTGTTAAGATATTCTGCAATATTGATTATCTCTGTTTGTATGCTGCTTCAATTTGTGACAGGCCTCTTCCACGTTCTTTCCTGTTTACAAACAGCCTATCTATATCAGCTTTAGGATGATGCATTTTGTACCTTGTTAGTATCTTCCTGGTTTTCCTATCAATTTTTTTAACTTCTTCTAATCTCCAATTAATTATACCAAAACTGTATCATAATACTGGGACAGCTAATGTTCCAATTGCTGTAATTTTGTTTTTGGCATTTAATTCAGATTTCAGAATCATTCTTAATCTCCTGGTGTATTCCTTCTTCAACCTTTCTTTCATTTGCTGATGTTGTATTCCATCACTTTCCTCAATCCCAAGGTACTTGTATGTCTTTCACTGTTCAAGCTCTTGTATTTCTCTGTTGATGTCCACCACTAAATTTTGCGAGTGGACTAGTTTCCCTTTCTTAAATTTGTTGTTGTCGTTGTTGTTGTTGTTGCTGTTGTTGTTGTTGTTGTTGACATTTTTTCTCAGCCAGTGAGAGGAAATTCATAAGATATCCTACTATATGATTTTCTAATTTTGAGTTATCTGTGAATATATTACCTATCACTGAACTAGAATTATTTTGAAATGTTGTCAGAAAGTTAACATTACTGGAGAAATTGTAAGATAATGAGACTAAATTTTGTTTTCTATTACTATTACATTTATGTCACTAAAAATAAATTAAATTTTTGGACTATGCAGTACAAGGAGAACAGTTTCTAATCTATTTAAGAATTGATTTTGGTAGTGTAAAACAGGCCTAACCGTTCCCTCTCCCGCCCAAAAGCAAGGTTAACATTGGACGATGTGAATGAATTGGCAAGGGGGAGGAGCGCGAAAAATTGACTTACTTTGCATCCAAGGCGTTTTGAAACTTTCATACATTTACAGAATTAATAATAAATAAATAAATAACAACTTTCTGTAACCTCCTGAACACTTAACGAAGAAGGGGGGTGCCGGGCGGAGGGAAGTAGTGCGTGGAGTAGGTGGGAAAGGCGGTTAACACACGGAAGCGCCCCAGCACCATCCACTGGAGACGGAGGAAACGGTCCTTGCCATAGATAATAAATAAATGGACAACAGTAGGAATGGTCCGTCAGACACAACTATGTTTCTTATGATAGCTAAACGTGTTAATCACTAAATATTGTTATCAAAAGTAGAGTATTACGGTGTTCATGATTTTAATGTAAATTGGTTTCACTCCTATGTATTAGATAGAAAACGAAGAGTGCACCTTAAAACTAATAATGGTCAAGATTATTTTTCTGAATGGGAAATAGTAGGGCAGGGAGTTTCGCAGGGATTGGTGCTGGGACCGCTCCTTTTCATTATTTATATTAATGGTTTGCCAGTAAGTATTCATAAACTTGCCGATGTTTTTCTTTTCGCTGATGGTACCTCTATTTTGGTTACTGATAAAAATGATTGTGCTCTCAAGGACAAAGTAGGTGGTACTTTGTCCGACATTACTAATTGGTTTGCAGCTAATAAGTTGATTTTAAACATCAGCAAAACAAATATGGTTAAATTCGCTTCTAAACAATCTAAATAAGTAAGTAAATATGTATGTAACTAACTAACTCCATGGAGCAGAGGCGTTCTTGAGAAGCAAACACTTTCTCAGCTAGTCAAGAAATTCACCGCACGTTATGGAACCCGGAGGTTCATTACCACATTCACAAGAGCCCGCCACCTGTCCGTATCCTGAGCCAGATAAATCCAGTCCAAACCCCCATCCCTCTTCTTTAAGTTCCATTTTAATATTACGATCCCATCTAAGCCTGGGTCTTCCAAGGGGTCTCCTTCCCTAAGGTGTCACTACCAAAATCCTGTATGCACCTCTCCTTTCCCCCATACGTGCTACATGCCCCGCCCATCTCATTCTTCTCGATTTGATTACGAGCATAATATTTGGTGATGAGTACAGGTCTTTAAGTTCCTCGTTGTGTAGTCTTCTCCACTCCCCTGTCACCTCGTCCCTGTTAGGCCCAAATATCCTCCTCAGTACCATATTCTCAAACAGCCTCAGTCTCCTAAACAATCCCTTAACCCTTTGTTGGAAATATCTTTTGATTATATAATCATGAATGAAGTCTCTGAAATAAAATTTTTGGGTATGCAAATTGATAAAAAATTGAAATGTAAGAGTCACGTGGAATACAACCTTCCTTAACTTGAGTTCTGCCATTTTTATAATCAGGATTTTATCTTATTTTATGAACTCAGAAACACTGCGAATAGTATGCTTATCTTACTTTCACTCTATAATGAAGTATGGAATTATCTTTTGGGGCAATTCGACTAATACTTCCGGAGTTTTTAACTTACAAAAGAAAGTAATAAGAATAATATGTGGAGAGGGATTTAGAGACTCTTGTATAGGTCTTTTAGGACGTTGGATATTTTATTATTGTCGTGTGAATATATTCTCTCTTTGATGTTTGTGATAGATAATCAAATTAACTTTCGTTCAGGTTTAGAAGTTCATGGCCGGAATACTAGAAGCAAAAATCAACCCTACTTCCCAATTTAAGATGTCTCTGTGTTTCAGAAGGGCACCACTTTTTGTGGTATTAGATTATGTAATGGTTTGCCTGGTATCGTTCAAAGTCTTAGAAATGGTACAGTTCGTTTTAAAAATAACTTGCGTACATATCTCAC